>VDFB02373815.1:0-75526 GCA_007258455.2 Sequoia sempervirens
AGTCGGGATCGAGATGAAAATAGAAACTTACACCCTGAAGGGTGAAAGGTAATGGTTCTGACCTGAAACCTGACTCTGACATAACAAAGAAAAACACAAGGCAAAGCATGGGGATTGAGATCGGGACACAACACAGACATTAGGACATTTGTTGTTTAGTAGTAAGAAAATCATATCTCCATACCAAGGATCACCTATGAACGATTGTACAGTATATTGTTGGCAAGTAATATTAGTGTCAACATCAGCCATAGCCTTATATAAGCCTTGTCCTTAGACCAAGTTCATCGGGTGAATTTCAAGGTCGAATTCTTGCAGAATTTCCATCCACTTTCCTCTTCTTTCTCCCAAATCGCTTTGCATAAGAAGGGAATTCACTGCAGGGTTAGGAACTATGGCGATGATTTGAATGTGAAGAATGTAGGGCCATAATTTCTTAACTGCTTGTACCAATGCAAAGGCCTATTTTTCCAAGGGTGGATATCTGATTTCAACATTATTGAATGGGGAACTCATAAAAGTTATTGGCATTTCATCCCCTTTTCCTTTTTGTTGTGTTAAAACAACAACACACAAATGATCAGATGTGAAAGAATAAATGTAAAAAGACATTAGATAATTGGGACTGGTTAGAACTAGTGCCTCTGAAATAGATTATTTGATTTACGAGAAGGAAACCTTAGCCTTGTTAATCCATTTAATCTTCGTGTCCTTCTTCATCATTTCATTGAGGGGTTTGATGATCTTTGCAAACTTGATTATGAACTTTCTTACAAAATTTATCTTCCCGAAGAAAGACCTCATTTCCTTTTTGCTACCAGGCATGGTCAATTTCATAATGGACTCCACTCTATCTAGGTTAATTGAAATTCCCCTTTTTGATATTATGTGACCCAATAATTTCCCTTCTGATACCCTAAACACACATTTCTTTAGGTTAAGGGATACACCATAACTTATACATTTTCTAAGGACTTTTGACAAATTTGTTGCGTGGTCTTCCCTATTATTGGAAAATACAATTAGATCATCCATGTAAATGATAATACATTTACCTACTAGGTCTTTAAATGCCACATCCATTGCGTGTTGAAAGGTGGCTCCAACGTTAATAAGACCAAACGACATCCTTCGATAGGAAAATGTCTCCCACTTGGTAGTGAAGGAAGTCTTCATTATGTCCTCATAGTTAACTAGCACTTGATTGTATCCTGAATAACCATCCTGGAATGATATCATTTGCGAGCCGTTAACTATCTGCAACACCTCATCAAGAGAAGGAAGTGGGTAATCATCTTTTTTTGAAGCTTTATTGAGGTTTCTAAATTTGACACACAACTTGATTTCCCCACTCTTTTTACGAACAGGGATCAGATATGCAACCCAAGTTGAATTCCTTATTGGAAAAATTATTCTTGCTGACAACAACTTTTGTACCTCTTTAAGAATCAGAGGTTCAATCAAGGCATTCACCAGGCACTGCTTTTGATGGAAGGGCTTCACTTCAGGTTTCAAAGGGACAGTATGCGTTATTACCGAACTATCAAAAGTTTTCAAATCTTCATACCCCCAAGCGATTGTTGCAATATTTGCTTTCAGTACTTTCAAGATTTTATCTCGAATGTGCTTTGGGCAAGTTTTTCCAATGAATATATTTTTCTCTGGGCCCGAATCTGCCAAATTGTATGATTCATACTTCCCTCCATCACTATCTGTAGGCAATATTTTGTGGGCTCGAGGATCAAAATTGAAGATCCTTTCCAATGCTACCATTCCCTTGGGAACGTTGTTGGTTTTCGGATTAATTATTCCCTCTATGTCACAATTTTCAAGATCCCAATCTCCCTGATCTCTATCAAATTCATCGATGATTTGTCCCTAAAAAAGATCTGAACTCACCAAAAAGGCAAGTATATGCTGATCATCATCAAAAACCTAGAAATTTTAGACATTGTCCAGGATGGCTTGAATCGATACTAATTCAACAGAGAACCTCTTTAACTTGGAATCTTGCATGGGTTCCAAAGTACTAGTATATTGTGAGTATCATAGAGAAAATCTTCATAAAACATCAAATTGTATTCAACTCAAAAATCTCATCCAAGACCTTATTGATCAAGGATAAATAACTAAATTGAGGACAATGATCAAGATTTATCCATCAATGAGCTCCTTGAATATGTTTCTACCTCATCCGATGATCAAGTCAACACACATAAAGAGCCACTTTTTAATCATGATAAAAACCCATCAACAATATCCAACAATGATATATTTCAAGGAGTGTTAACATCATTTGATCCTATGGTTGAAAAATTTGACAAAATCTCCACTACACTTGTTGAGGACATAATTCGTGATCCATTCACCAATGATCATGTTGAAAATATCTCTACATCGCCTAACGAGTTAGAGGACATATCTCAAGAATTTATTCCAAAGAAAGATCAGCATCTTTCACCAAAGTCTAGCAATGGTCCTCTCTAAGACATATTAACATCCTTTGACCTCATGGTTGCAAATATTGAAGGAATCCTCAACTCAACACTTGGTCCAAATCGACTCAAAGATCAAGAGGATATTGAGCCACTTCCCATGTCTAATGAAGATCTCCTAGAACCCTTTGTAAGCAATCCATCCTTTGAAATTGACCCATGTCAAGAACTTGATCCAAAGCACCTTGAAAGCAATTCCAAAATTAATCAAGATCAAGAATATGTATCTCCAAGATTCTACAATGATCTAATGGGAATTCTCCAATCTATACAAGATGTCACAAATGATGATCATATACATATAACACATACTCCTCCATCTACCCATGAGATGCTTTCTTTGGATGGACACGTAGATGATCTTCATTCAGAACAAGATTCCTTTACTCTTGACATTATTACACAAGAACAAGAGTTTATTGATTCCTACAGTCAAGTTGAGTTGTCAACATCAGGATTAGATATATCCCAAATTCAAATTAAGGACATCATGTATGAAGATATCCAACATTATCCACTCAAGGAAACAAGTCAGACCAAATAGGATATTTTGGAGTCAGCTGAGCAAAAAATTGAAATAACATCATAATGGTCATTTATCAGAGAATGTTGCTAAATAGGACATCTCAAAATAGGTAGAATCAAAGCATGAAGGTACTACTTCCATAATACAAGGGTAACTTCATTTCAAGCAAATGTCAACATAGGGAGCACGAAGAATCCTTATGATGAAACCAATTCCATTACTACAACTAGCCACGTCATGAATCTTCATCCATCCATCACCCCATCCTTGAATTGGGGCCAACATCAAAAGAAAGATTTGAATCAAAGCACAAAGAATGTTAACAAAGAAAAAGAAGCCGGGAAGCATAATGGACAAATCAAATACACATGGATACCAAAAAATACAAAGATAGATCATCCCTATCAAACTCCATCAATCAAAGAAACTATGGGGCAAAATAAAAAAATGGAAATGTATCCATCAAAGATGCCCAAAAATGCAAAAGCAGGCTTCTCAGGAAATGCACAAAGTATATCAAGTAGTTGGTCCTAATTCCATACACACTTTCGTATCCACCCATCATCGCTCATCTTCCCAAGTTTGGAGAGTCAAAGGTTCCAGGTTGTCAACCCATCCATCTTCTATTCCTAAACACACTTCACCATCCACTCCTCCATGCATGATATCCAATCCTCACATTGACCATGTATTGGCAACAACCCTTCATCATAAGGATTTAGAAGGCACTCTATCATGATGTACACACAAAGACAAAGCTAACTTTGGTCTCAACAAAGGAGATCAGGAATATCAAAAGTTGCATTCAAGTGCACGCATCTTAGCAAAACAACTTCTTCAAGCAGGATATCAATGGCACATTATGAAAGAAGCTTCAATGCCAGCACTGCTAGGTGGCTCAACGTGAGCAAGGATCTTTCGAAAAAAAAAAAAATAAAAAAAAAATCAAGAAAATAGTCAAGAGAAAAATCATCCTCTAGTGAAAACCACTTCGGTGGTGCATTGGACAAGTACCATGATGAAAACCTAGAAAACAAGTGTCATGAGTAGAATTGAGCATCTATGTGCACCATTTTAGGTAGAAGCATCTCATCCCATCCATAATAAATCTTGCATTCCATCCATCTTATCCATAATAAATCCAGGAACCCTTCATTATCCAATCCATTTTTATCCAATCTAACTTATCTTGATCTTGGTAAAGGTTCAATAGGTACTTCACACTTGCTTATGGTAAACATCTTGACATGGGTTGAACTATCATTGATCCTATCCTAACCAACATTATTTGAGCCATGAGGAAATGTCCAAAGCAACATACTCTATCCAGAAATGTTATCATATCACAAGGTAATCATTGGCATCCTTCGCATACCCATCCATCAATCCATTCATTTATCCATACATCCAACCATATCATTCCATACATTGCTAGACACTAGGGGTAGATACTTACATCTTGCTTCATGAATATATCTTAGCTATATCATACAACTTATATGGTGATCTAAACATTTGCAAAATACAAAATCAAATTGTCAAACCATTTGTAAAGAAAAAAATCTAAATTACTAACCCATGGCATATTTTGATGAGAATACGTTCCTTATCCAACTTTATCTTTCATCGAACATCGATCCAAACAATCAATATCAGTTGCATCTACCTTACACTTCAATGTCACATCAAATCATTCTAATAGATATTGTTCCAAGCCTAGCTTCAAAATATTTATCTATCTTATCCAATGAATCCATCATCATCTTGGGATATATCATTTCCTAATCCTTGTGTTGTTCAACACCATCCTTGCATTGTTGTGCATCCTCAATAATGTTATCACTATTGGTAATCTATCAATCAGATCAATCAATCCTAGCTTGGTTTCAAAACAATCCCAAAACAGATCACTGATATCATCACACCTATCCATATCCAACTTGTCAAAATTGTGTGAAAAATCCAAAACATTCAAAACATCTTCAAAAATATAAAACATCCAAAACACATCAAGATCCCTAAACAAATCAAATATCAAAAAAACCAATAACATTACCTTGTTGAACTACGTTATCTTTGAGCTTGAACATAGGCAAGGCTAATCTTTGATAAGCCCCCAAGACGCTTTAGGTTAGGATTCCATCATAGTAAACTAACAATCCATCAAATGTTCATCTCTTATCAATAAACTAGTCAAATTCAATCAAACTACGTGGTCTCTGCGTGTATAATGTAGGCAAGGCTCATCTTTGATAAGCCCCCAAGGCCTTTAGGATAGTCTTTTAGGTTAGGTTCTTGGTCAAAACTCAGAAAAACCCAAAACAATGGAAAACTTAGAAAAACACAAAAACATTAGAAAACTCAGAAAACACCAAAACATTTGAAAACCTTGGAAAACCCTAAACAACCTCAAATAATCAAAAACCAAAAAATTCACATAAACATTGAGAAAAAGACCAAAAATAGCCTCAAAACATTTTCAAAATACCAAAAACATTGAAATATTCTAGAAAAAGTCCAAAACCACCCATCCCATTTCACTTGCACTTGTAATAAACTTCCATCCAGAATAAATCAATCGTCACATTCACCCTTTAGTAACACAAAAGGGAAACAATTACAACAATCAGCAAAAGCAAACCCTTAAACGCAACAATCAAACTCTTGATCATTATCAAACATGTCAATCAAACTTTATATCAACAACCTTTCAAACAACCTATCAACTTGCCAACATCTGATAACACATCCTAGGATGCATCCTTCCTACAATGAGCATTATCATTGGCAATCACTTTGGATATTTATCCTCAAAGCACACCTTTTTTGGCAATAGATATAGATAACATTGACTATTTTTTTTTAATCTTTTCTTATGATTTATCTTATTGACCCATTCCAAGGACCTCTCGATGATGTCTAAACGATTTATAGAGAAAGGAATGGGGCATCGATCATTATATTTTTGTTTGTTGTTCTTGTGGGATATTCTTGTAAAATAATCTTGGCGCATACTTGCTTAGTTGTGTAGAGAGGTCGTTTGGAGTAGATTGTTGACTATTGCATATGCTTTGGTCCAAAATATTCTAAACTTCTAAACTACATTCCAACAAGGTTTCTGTATGTCAAGGTGTGAACAAGGATTATCCTATCTATTTGTAGAGTCAAGGTCCATCCAACTAGATACAACACCATCTTGGTTATTATTATCATGATGCATTGTGTCTATGTGTTATATCAAAAATAAGGAATGACAGAGAGTCACAATCTCGAAAATGAGCAAATCATCAATCTCATCACCATAATCTAATAAAGTCTTGACGACTCATGAACTTGTTGTACTTTTGAATCAATCTCAAAATCAATGGTTAATCCATCCATCTTATTCTTCTTGTTCTCCTATCTTTACTAGCATTTCTATCCAAGTGTCAAATATGTGTGATATATAAAAATATACATGAGGCTACCCACGATCGATGATTGTCTATACATTATCAAATTTGTTTGCTTCAGACATTTGAGGTTTCTAGTCTTCTTTGAGCTAAACTAATCTTTCATCTTTGTCAAGAGATCAACCCAAAATTCAAATTTTTTTCCCAATCTCTTGAGGGGTCAGCGTACCAACTTAATTCCTTTCACTAAGGCAATAGTGGGGCATCCAAAAATCAATAATTTTTAAATTTTTGATTTGAGCAACAATTTTAATCTAAAAAGTGCCAATCTTTGAACCAATGTAACAGGTACCTCACTTCAAAGAGGGGAAAAATATAGACACTTAAAAATGTCTTGAATGATACTATACACTTGAGTTTGATCACTAACATTGTTTCGTCCTGAATTTCACCTTCTTTTCACCTATTTGATTAAATAAGCCTAGTTACTTAATTAAATGCATCATTTTCATCTATTCATCTAATTGATTTAAATTAGGTTAATTCACCCCCTTTCATCTTCATATCTTATCCTATTTAAATTGAATAAATCAAATTATTTAATTTAAACCCCAAGTCCTCTTATTTAATTAAATAACCCTAAACTATTTAATTAAATATCATATTTGCATCCTCTTTTCATTAAATAAATCAATAATTTAATGAATATCCTCACATTCTTCATCTTGCACATTAGAATTTAGTTTTAATTACTAAATTGCTAATTTCCCCTCCCATCCCCTTGCATAGGGAATATTCCAAAGGAATATTCTCCTATTTTGCTCCAAAAAAAGGGAATGATTATTTCAAACAAACTTTATAACAAACTTTGAAAGTTGTTACAAAGTGTGTTTGTTTGAATCATTCTCATCCCTTGATGCTTTCCTTGATCCATGTGATCTTTGATTCTCATCCATTTATGAGAATCCTTGATCCATGTTTCTCCCTTCATCTAATATTGACCATTGATAGATCAAACCAATCTGAACCATTGATTCTTTATTTGCTCTCTTATAAATACATCACTATTTAGAGAGAAATGGATCCATCTTTTGATAGGAAAGTTATGCTGTTGAAATTCATATGAGCACTCACATCCATATTGAGCATCATTTAGCATTTTAGATTAATCTCCATACATATTAGCTAAAACATCCATTAATGGCATCCATGTTAACTTAGTTTGCATCCATTTTAGCATAGTTTGCATCCATTGTTTACATCTTTAAATTTTGTTTCCATTTAGCATAGATTGCATCTATTTTACCAAAAAAATTAGCATTTAGAAGTCATCTTTATCATGTTAAACTAGAAATTTAACATGTTTTGTTCATCTCTCATTGGTTTGTTAGTTTTCTTCAATAAAACCGATTGAAACAAGCTCATATTATCCAAGGGATTGGGAAAGGGTTGCCATTCCACATCAATGTGACACCACTCCCCCAATAGGATAAGATTCGAGGTCTTAGAATAGGGTTTTGTTAAGTTTTCATGTTTATATCATGTTAGTTTAATGACTTCCTAGTTTTGATGATTTTGAATATTTTATTGGGATCATTGCGTAGGGGATTAAATAGGGTTTAAATTCATTTGGATTTATCATATTTGGTTCACAATATGTTTATGTTCATTCCTTCTAGGGAAAGTCAAGCTAATAAAATGTTGGCTATCAGATCTAAGACCTAATGATGAATGGTCCAGATTTACAATAATAAAATATAAATAAAATTTTCCTTTCGGGGGAACGTGGCCCTCGAACCCCCCATTGGGGGGATGATCCCCTCAAACACATTGTCATCCCCTTGAACCCCTTGCATGGGGGGGGGGGGACCCCCATGCACCCCCTGTTGCTGAAATATCAACAATACCTTATGTAATTGCAAGGTTGAGACACATTTTACTAACAATTGGAATGCTTCGCATTCCACTATGGATGAACATTTTGGTATGAAAAATTTCAGAAATGTTTGAGGATGCTTGTAGTGTGTTTTCTCTAAGTGGCAAGTGTTTTGGTTGGTTGCATGTCAAGTTGTGAGTGAATAGATGATTCATTCTATTGTTACTTCACTAGTGGTGCCGACCTAAGTATTTTGGATTGTGCGAAGATGAGTAGAGGTTGGAGCAGAATTATGGGAATAATTATAGGTCATGTCGACCTATATTAATGTGGTGTATGATTTGGTTTCCTTTGCAAGCCATGTATGATTAAGTTTTGAGCCGACAAGATGAAGTGTTGCACAATACATGTTTGGGCCAACCTAGTTTATGATTTTGTTGATTGTGATATATATACAAGGTTAATTCCTTGTGTGAAGATGTAAGAGATGTGAGATAATTAAGTGTGCACAAGATTCAGAGAAAAGAAGTGTATTTTTTTTTTAGGAGAAGAATGAAGTATGTTAAGTCAGTGTTCTGAGCTTTGATGGAACTACATCTTCAACATAGGTCAGATGCATTATTAGAAATTCATATCTAGCAGTGAGCCACCTTTCTTCTATCTCTTTCTATTATGAGCAATGAGCCACCGATGGTGAGCCTTTGTTTTCTTTGGGTAGTGAGTCCACCAATTGTATCAAACTTTGTAACTAGCTACAATATCTATATTGTGAGCTAATCCTCACCATGGTTTTTCCCTTTTTGGGTTTTCCACATAAATATGGTGTTCTTATGTTCCTTGATGTGATGCATGCTTTCTATGTTCCTTTCCATTACTACAAGTTTAATGTGATGCATTGAATGAATGTTTAAGTTATTAAGAATATTGATTCACTCCCCCCTCTTAGTATTTCGAGTGTTCAACATGAAGGTTTTGATTCATGGGAATAGGTGGTTTAATTCCACTTCAATCAACATATGTTTATGATCCAATGAAAAATGTTTGGAGACACTTTATTTATTGTAGATATGCAACTTTCAATCTTCCTTTCCCACATGAAACCGTCATTTTCCCTCCTATGATGAATCTCCAACAAAGATCTCTCCACAATTACAGTCTTTTGGCATGTCAATTCCACCTCCTCCATTTTGGCTCAAGACTAGGTCTTCTCACCTATAAGTGACCTCTGACCATTTCCTTTTTTTTCACTTTTTATGTGACATTTTTTGTTAGATTTTAATACTATTTGTTAAACTAATTTCTAGTTTTCAGATAATTTAACAATTATCATTTAATTCTAACCTTGAGTGGTCAATTCAAGCTACTATAATTTATAAAGAGATTGTAAAAGTGTTTTTTTTTTCATTTTTTTTCATTTTTGCATAACTTGCAAATGGGGGGTGTTTTTTCAAGTCAAATAGTTGACAAGAAGTTGGTTCCAATGCCAACATTTTTAACATCGAGACATTTTTGATTTTGTGTTGTTCAATAGAAAATTTTAATCTTCAAAGTCAATATTGTATGCAAATTTCGACGAGGCATTATAAACGGTCAATTTGGCATCTAATCTTCACAACTTGTAAAAATTCTCTTGCACATTATTTTGGTGGGGGGCCATTTTGGGGGGTCAATACTGTATTTCACATTTTTTTTTGCTTATAATTAGACCATGTCTAGAAAATGCATAAAATAAGTGCTAATATTATGGGAGCAATCAACATGTGGATAAATTTTTTCCTCATGTCTCCCATCAAATCATTGACTTACTATTGGAGCTTGCAAAAAATAATCTCACTTAAGGCATCTTGTGAGACACCATCATTTGGGGATGAACAATATAGTTTGATGGCTTACATTGTGATCTCATCACCCACATTGCCTATTGCTACATTGGAATCCATTACTGACTCATTCATGAGTTCCAATTTTTTTTATATTAGGTTATTACTATCATTGTTCAAGATCCATGATATTGGGATGTATATCTACCAAACATCACATCTTTATTTGTAGATTCCCGAATTTTAGATTTCGATGACACTATTGAGGACATCCATCTTCTATCTGATGTTTGCTTCAATGAAGTTACATCATCATTTCCATCTTTAGATATTTCTCTTACCTCGTCTACATTAGCTTCTATCATGAAAAATTGTGCAAATATTCGTGAGTCCTTCTTTTATCTTCTTCACTTGTATATTTTATTTCATTGCATCATTTCTCTTTTGGAGAGGGGTTTTTATTTCCCACTAGGTTTTTCTCCTTTACTCCAATTTATGATATATTTGTACATGAGTACCTAACATGGCCTAGTAGTTGATATTCATCATTAGTGCATACATTACTCCCTAAGTTACACTTAAGGGGGGCTATTAGTGTAAACAGAGTCATTATCATACCTAATTAGCTAATCACCTTTCTAGGATTGACCTATTCACACGTAGCTTAAGTTTACTTAGGTTTCTTTTGATTTTGTCTCACTTCATATGGTTGAGACATGTGTCCTCATGATTTGAGACACTTATTAACACTTGCTCACACACTTGTCAAGTGAGCTCACAAGTGTTCCATATTTTGAGGGATAGTCAAAGTTTCATTCTCACCTTCTCACCTCCTCATCCTTTCCTATATAAGCAAGGCTTGACCATTGTATTATACACTCTTCATTTTATATTGATACACATACTATTGTGCTTATTTTTGTTCACTTGTGGAATTTTTTTTGAGCTCTCTGATCCTAGAATTATCCAATAGTGATGAGCCCCATTCTCCTCCTAAAATACAAATTGGTGATGCACTTCCCAATTAGGTTCATCTACCAGTTTTTCTTAATCCTCTTGTAGCATTTGATCCATCATCTATGAACATCCCAAGTTCTTCGTAGGTTCTTGCTTCTTCATGGTTGCAACAAAATTGTCTAAAGAAAAGGATAGTTATCCAATTAGTTGCTCTTGAATTTGACACATTTTCTAATTTGATCTAGAAGTCTACAAAGCCTAAGAAAATTAGGGTTACATCAAGGTTGATAGTCGATCCTTCATCCAAGAATATGTGTGTTGAAGTAGCTCAATCCACCTTAGAAAAAAATATGGATGAAGCCAATGAGAGTGATTTTGACATCACCAAAGTAGATCTTGTGTAACGCCTCACCGTGTGAACCCCAAATGACAACAAACACCACACAATTTTTTTTTTGAAAGGAAAACATTGTGTAAGATAAATTTGTACATTCATTACACAAAAAGAAATTATACATTTACAAAGTCATCTACATCCTCTGGGGTACATGAAACGGTCATTAAAAACCCTAAAATTTTGTCAAAACGAAAGAGAATAAAACCAAGATTATATTATGATATCATATAATCATCCCTAATTAATAGAGAGGAAAATGATACATCTTATTACAATTCAAATCATAGTTCAATAGTACAATTATGGAGCATATTTCCACAGATACAACACATCAAGGACACAATGATACATTACATAATGCTTCCCTTATAACTACAAGAAGAGTACATCAAGAACAAGAATAATTACATCAATGAATAATAAGGTACAAGGTGAGGAAAAGTCTTCAACAATGTGAAGCTCTGGAAACTCTACATCTGCTTCCGCATCGCGAACACAACCTGGGAACCCAATGGGGTGCGTAGCACGTTCCACCCGACCGCGTGGGCCCTAATGCCCACCCCCCGTGCTAGGAGATGACAAGAAAGGACCCACAACCAAGACAGACAAGCAGAACAATCACAATACCAAACCACAATGTCAACCAAAACATAACATACAACAATCTCAATGACCACTTTCAAGGTGACTACTTCCAAAGGAAAACAAAGGAAAAGTAGGGGATACTACAAGAGAGTATCTTCGCATGGTCCTAATACAAACTTTACAACAATAAGGGGTGTACCAAACATAAAAACCCAAACTTTACCATTCTGAGTTCAAATGCGAGGCATGAACCATCTCACCAAACAACTATAACAAGAGGCCAACTACCAATTAAGGTAACATCCACAAGAGTTCAAAAACTAATAATTAAATCAAACATTACAAAATTAAGTCAAAGAAATCCAACATAAACCCATGCTTCAAAAATCCTATAACACCAACTTTCATATACTCCCAACTGAAGGGTATGCAATTACTAGGGTTCCTAAAGAACTCACATCAAGGCTTGGGTCATAAACTTGTCAAACGAAAAATAAATCAATGGAGTATTGAATCAATCCGGAGAACGCAAGAAATCAAACTTTAACACCATTTCATGCAATGAAACTTGAGAGCATATTACATACCCACTTGTTTAAACATTCATTTTTAATTTGATAAACAAACTAATCTTAATAAAACATGAAAGGATTAACCATTTGATTCACTCAAACAGAAACATAATCCAATCTTACTAAAGATAGTATAAAGCATAATTAAAAACACTCACATAATCACTAACTTACTTGACTAATTTATAACAAGCACTCAAGTAACCAACATATTCATGAAATCAACAAAACATCTGATACCTAATTATAAACAAAACCACTTTTAAAAGGATAGTCCAACTAACTTCTTAAATAAACCCTTCATTTATACATTTAAAGTTTATTCTAATTCATCAAATATAATCATTTATTTAAAGAGACCGAAATATTCTTTTCTAACATTTAACTACACAAGCCCCTTGATTCAATATGAAAATAAAATAAAAATTGTCATATAAATTTCTTCAACAAAATATCCTTAAATCAAATAATTTAGCTCTATCTTCCTAACTAATAATACAATGATTTGCAAAGAGATAATTCATTTGTTTAATTTAAATCAATTCTATTAACTAGGTTATATATATACCCTTCTTTTAAATTTAACAAATTTAAATATTTCTTTCTAACAATTATCCAAAAATAAATAAATAAATTTAATTAAGCATAACTACGAACACCCAACTACACATTTGTTCAAACTAATTTCTCTAAATTTTATGACTCCTAATTTATATATTTGTTTACATAAAAAATAAATAAATAATTTAATTAAATATTTTTTTTACCATTCTAGAAAGTCATGTTCACTTTGTAATAAAATGACCCATTTAAATCATTTTACTTAACTTCATAGTTTCATCAACTTCAATACCTCTTTTCTAGAATTATCCACTTCTAATAACGTTTGCACATACAAATATAAACATATACTTAAAATATAGATATATAAATACACACAAATATATATAATTATATTTATTTTTATAATTTTGTAGAAGAGGATTTACAAATAATAATCTGTTGTTTGTAAAGTAGCCAACCTAAAATATTTTGATATAAAATTATAAACCTACATCAATGTTTAGAAAACCATTTGAAAGATACCATTCTCTTTAATTTCACTAATATATTTAAGTTACATTTAATCCTTGTATTCATTTGTGATAACATTAAAATTATAAAAGAAACTATTTGAAAAAAAATGATTTCATAACTAACTAGGTACATATTTTACCCAAATAAATTACCCTTAATTATAATTTTCCGAACAATTGCACTTAATTGCTCAACATAATAAAACAAATTTCTCTTAAATTAGAAAGAATATGAAATATGCATTGTCACAATTATATATATATATATATATATATATATATATATAATTAAATCAATAGATAATCGACAACTATTCAAATATACATTTTACACAAACTAAATTTCTTTAAATAACCATTAAGAAATTATTAAAATAACTAAGAGAACTATACACATATTCCATATTTCTCAATACATGTTTACATACAAGCAAAATTACTTTTTTATTAAAAGTCATAATATATACTCATACATACATATATATATAAATATATATAATTGATTTTAATAAATCTGTTGAACTAAATATATTCAAATCACCATATCAGCTGTCCAAACAACAAACTGATTTAACTAATTAGAGCATCCAATAGAAAGTTATTAAAATAGGTACGAGAACTATAGCACATATGCTATAATTGCTAACCAACACATTTTTACCCAAATAAATGAAGCTGAAATAATCACTATATATATATATATATAGTTTCTTTAGCTCAAACTTGCTGCTGTTTAAATAGAACATTTTAACTACAAAAATTAAAAAATCAAACCCTACAATCACAAGGCGACACAAGCTAAAGGCCATTAGGAGAAAATGGCTAAATAAAAACTAAATACCATGTAAATACAACAAGATCTTGACTTCAGCAAATTGATTTTTCTTCAAAGAATTTCAAGAAGTGACCAAGCTATAGATAACAACACAAAAATAAACTAGCCACTAGAGGAATCTTGCATAAAGTTTTAAAAACAAAAATATAAACTCCCAACAAGACAAGATATTTTTATGCATAACAATGGAAGAATATAAATTCGAAAAGAATAAAAATTACCAACTTGAATACGATGTTTGCCAAAAGAATAAGGGAGTTGAGTTATTTCTCAAATTCTCTAGGCTGTAAAAATTTCCAACTTCATTTAACTTTCCCCAAAGTTTTAAAAACAAAAATATAAACTCCCAACAAGACAAGATATTTTTATGCATAACAATGGAAGAATATAAATTCAAAAAGAATAAAAATTACCAACTTGAATACGATGTTTGCCAAAAGAATAAGGGAGCTGAGTTCTTTCTTAAATTCTCTAGGCTGTAAAAATTTCCAGCTTCATTTAACTTTCCCTAGAGCTCTCTGCTAAGTGAAAAAAAAACTTTTGACAATTCCCCTATATCCCCTTTTTCACCAAAATTCCCCATGATAAATTAAGGTATTACGCTAAAGTTTCTGAAAAAACCACTGGATAGATGGAAAAATTTCTAAATCATTTTCACCACCCGACAAAACTCTTTCGATTAAACTATTTAAATTTATTAAATCATGACCGTCATGAAAAATCTTTTAAATATATATTTAAATTTTTTTATATAAAATTCACCATTTCAAACATGGTATTTAACAAAATATCCATTTTTTAATTTATTTTTTATTAAATACCTCTTTATCTAAATATTTAAATTTATAATTAAACTTCATTAATAATTAGATTATTAATCTATTATATTAAATTTAAAATAGACATTATTTATAAATGCAATTTTATGTTTTTATTTACATAATCAACTTTAATAAAATATTAGTATAAATTATCAAATCATTAAAACACTTAGCCACATTATTTATTTTAAATAATTAATATCACCTTTTATAAACATACTTCTTTTAGTTATCATTTAACTTCCCAATTAATTTAAGTTGCCTTTTAATCCTTTTTAATTCAATTAATTAGATTAATCCAGGCTAATCAATATTACTTAATCGCCTAATTCAAAATCTCGTAAACAATATAAATTAAGGAACACAATGTGACAACACAATTCCATCAGACAAAATCACTCAATTGTCACGAAAGCCAAATGTGGAGGGGCACTACATCCTCCCCCCCTTAGCATCGACTTACTCCTGGAAGTCGCAAGTGACATAACCCGCACACAATCATATACACAACAACACAATGAACAACAACTATAACCAATAATTAAACACATTTAGTAACCAATTAAAATAAACAATCAAAACAAAATGACTCATAATGGAAGGAGGCCAAGCGGAAACAGGGTCGCAAAACAAAATAGAACATACACTTTGATAAACAACATCATCTCCAACAATAACATCACAACATAATCAAATAAAAAAAGACACCCAACAAAACAACTGTCAAAACATGAAAACCATACCAAAGGGTTGCAAGGTGGGGGTACTCATCCTCACCGAGGATGATGGCAAGGTTGGGGACCCTTCTTGTCAACTCCATGTTTCCACGTCATACCCATTGGGATTTATGAGGCTCGTTTAGACCTAACAGTGCAGGTGGAGTTGAAGCCTAGTACCTGCAATCCTGCATAAAAGCAAACGTTGTGTACAAAATATATATATATATATATATCCAATAGCAAACACACTGTGAGACGAAGTCGCAGCGTAGCAGGGCACTCAGGAACGAGTGATGCTACACTGTCCCTCTCACCAAGACTTCAACCAATGACCACCTCATTCAAAACAATCCTAAAAATCAATCAACTCGTAAACAATCCACTACTTAACAATCATAACAATAATCACATAATGGTCATAATCATGAATCTATATCATGTGCTATATCAAAAATGGATTACTACTTGACATGATAAGTATCTATCTCTATAGATCCCCATTACGTTACCTTCATCATTGAGTTTCTGGAGCCAACTACCTGGAAATCACAGACTAAGGTGGAAACATAACACATTAGTATCAGTTATTCAAGTTGATTCTTTACCTCCAAAATGCTATATTTCCATAAGAAAGCAACATAATGATCCACATAAGCACATATTTTTCATAAACATCATCATTTACACACAAGACAATCTACTTTAGTCACCATTCATCACCAAATCACACAACAATTTCAACAAAAGACCAAAATTTTACACCTTCACATATTCAGGAAAACATGATGTATCACTCCCCAAACATAAAATCCCAAGTTTATTGTTCCATAGTTACTATTTCTATAATTTAACATACATTCTTCACATACACACAAACTCACATCACCGAAAATCACATCACAAGGCTACACAAGGATCCATCTGGACACCGGAAAACAACATACTAATCCATGATACATAATTCATGAGCCGCCAAGAGCCAATATCCATCTCACATAATCCATACCTCACACTTAGTGGCTTGATTGTGTTAGGCCACACACACATGGTGAGACCATCCAAGCAAGACCACAATGACCTATCTCTTGTTGTATAAGGTGGTTAGCCTCCAAGAGATAATTGTTATCACCTGAAGTCGCACCCTTGTTGAACCTGATGTTCAACACCTCAGTGTAACATGGGAAGACCTCCAAAGCTATGGGTCACTTATAGATAGAGGTCAACCTCCGGAGAAGGCTGGCTTCCTTTGGTGTCACCTAAACTACTGATTTTGTAAAAGAAAAGGAAGAAAGAATGCATAAAAATAAAACTAAATACTATGGTGATGCACCGAACTAATAAGAAATTATGAAATAAAAACAAGATGAACATACACTAGAGAACTAATGGTAGCTATTTCATTTACTCAACATAACCCTATTGAACTTATGCATCATTCTTAAAAGGCTTGATCTACATACATACTTTAAGAAGGAAAGATGAATTTCACAGCTTTAAAGCATGAAAGCAGACTTAGAAAAGCACAGTTGAAAACTTGCATAATCTAAAAACACAGAAATAAGAGTAATCTGAACACTAACACTGGCTTCCAAGGTAAACTCTGTGTTTTATATTCCAGAATCTAAATGACTTACAAAGCATACATTAGCTGAGAAAGGATTGTTAAAAATCACTAACTCTTTAGAATGCATAATCTGAACTCCTTACAAAGAGGCAAAAATGCCTTATATACAAAAGTGATGTCGGCCCCCCTAGGGCTTACAAAAATATCAATCTTTAGAAAGATCTGCCCTTAGATCTTTTTGAATGAAATTAATTTTGCATTCAAACGCGTCCTTGCTGTCCATGTCAGTGAAGAAATGCTCAAGGAATAACCTCCTTGATCTTTTGCGACTACAACATTAACTTCCTGGTCTTCGTGTCCACCTTCGAACCTCCTTGCCGAGCTGCTTTGAATGCTCCTGGGCTCAAATAAAATCCACATCGCATTCATTTAGTTAGTCTTCTTCACAGGGGTCAAACTGCCATGGCTCTCCTATAGCTCATTCAGATTGGTTGAATTCACGCCACATAGGTTTTCAGGCAGTCAAAGGTCACTCCATTAAAATCGCATGTTGGTGAGACACTAGCTATGTCTCCCCGATGCGATTATGCCCTTCAACGGTTATCGACATAGCTCACAACCGTCGGCAAGAGTTCATAGCGAGCCCCAAAGTCATCGACATCCATAGTGGTTGTCACCCAGACCATCGGCAAGACTTATCGCCTTCGGGAAGACCTCATGGCAAGCCCTTAGGAGTCATACCGATATCTCTTTCCATCACTGAGACGTCCATCCCTCAGCGAGACCTTTCTCTAAGCATATTTCATTCTCCCTGAGCTCTAATCATTCCTTTCAATAAGACTCCCACGAGTCGGCAAGACCTCTCGCCGAGCTCTTCCATGCTTTGGCGAGACCCCCGGCCTTCAACGAGACATTACGCCGATATCAATCCCTCTCGGTGAGACTTTACTTGGTCGTCGAGACATCACAGCGAGGCCCCTCCTTTCTTTGCGATGACATTTCTTTTCGTCAAGACCACTCAGCGACTGCAAGACCCTCTCCCGGACGTTGGCCCCGTGAACAACCTTCGGTGTGACTTTCGCCCATTGGCAGGACCTCATGGCGAACAAGGGCTCCTTACCCTGATAACAATCTCCTTTCGGCAAGACCCCCCGCGGATTGGCAAGACCTCTCATCGAAGTCATCCTGTTTTGATGAGAGCTCACATGGGTCGACAAGACCTCATGCCAAACCCCTTATCTTTCGGTGAGCTTGAAACATTTCGGGGGGACCACCTTCGTTCGCTAAGACATCATACCGAGGGCATTTCGTCTCGGCGAGACTATGACCCATCGGTGAGACCTTACACCGATGACGCCTCCCCTCGCCGAACTCCCTTCTCTTAGCAATGCTAGCACTATGCAATGGTCGGCGAGACCTCAACAAGTTGGGGAAATACATAAAGACTCATGGCGACCCGAGTGTATTCAAACAAATAAAATGCATTGTTAGTTGGCAAGACAACAAGAGGGTCTTGCCGACTTTCTGCTCTGATGAGTTTTATGCCAAAACTGACTGAGGCGAGGCTTTCTAATAGACTTCCCTGTTAGATAAGGACCTTCCCAATGAAATCCGAGCACCTGCACGCTGGGCTCAACCCTTATGGGAGCCACATTTAATCCATGTGCGAATTTGAAACATAATTTCCCCCTGATTGAGCCAATAGATGAAAATTGGGTAACATTTTTGGCGACCTCAGCTGGATGTTTGCCTGCTAAACCTGGAAACTAGTAGCCAAAACTTGTCCATTGGGCATGGAGTTATAGGAAAACTCAGAAAAAATGAAAACATCAGTTTTGTACATAGCTTAAACGTGTCTATAACCTATAGATCATAACAGGTTGTCTGAAGCCCAAGAAACAGGAAAAACTGAAATGAAAATATTTACTGCGCTGAAACAACACTTAGGAAAAGAAACAACAAACAAACCAAAGTGCAGAAGCACTTATTGAAAACATAAAACCTAATCTAATATGTACAATGGAAGAACTTATTAAACCTCAAAACAAGGCTTGAGGTGTATCCCATTAACTAGGATAGGAAGCACTTCACCTTCAGTTGTGGCCAGTTGGTACGCATTATGTTCTTTGCAGTCTTTAACAATAAATGGACCCATCCACATGTTGTCAAACTTGGTGTGATGGCCTGGCTTGCTTTTCAGAACATCCCATTTAAGAACAATATCACCTTCTTTAAAAATTTTGACTGTAGCTTTCTTGTCAAATGTTCTCTTTGTTTGGAGTTGATGATACTCCAAAGTTTTCATTGCCTTGTCTCTTGATTCTTCGAGCTCCATGAGCTCTGCATATCTTACGGACATTGGGTCCTGCTCTTCATACCTCACTAACTGGTGAACAATGTCTAGAGTTGGAAGCTCTACAGACAGAGGTAACCTAGCCTCTTTACCATAAACAAGGACGTATGGAGAATTACCCACTGATCTCTTAGGGGTTATTCTATCTGCCCAAAGTGCAGATTTCAATGTGGTATGCCAAATTCTTTGATTCTCTTCCATAGTCCTCTTAATGATTCTGATCAAGTTTTTATTTGTACTTTCAACTAATCCATTACCCTGTGGGTAATAATTAGAGGAAGTATTCAAATGAATCATGTATTTAACAGCCCAATCTATGACTCTTAATCCAACAAATGCAAGAGCATTATCCAAAATGATGGAGTCGAGAACTCCAAACCTGGTGATTATGTCTTCATAAAAGCTTAGAACTAAAGATTCATTTGCTTCTTTCAAAGCTACTGCCTCCGTCCAACGTGTAAAATAGTCTGTAGCAATAAACACCCACTTATGATTAGCACTGGATGGTGGATTAATTGGCCCAATGAAGTTAATGCCCCATCTCATGAAGGGCTGCTCCACCTGAATTGGATGTAGAGGCATAGCAGGCAGCCTTCCTTTTCTTGAAAATAAACCACATTTAACGCATTTTCTTGACCATGCATATGCATCTTTAAACAGGCTGGGCCAGTAATAACCAGCTCTCATGACTTTCCAAGCAGTTGTCCTTAGAGCAAAGTGCCCTCCTGAAACTCCATCATGCAACTCATGCAGTACTTTTTTTGTTTGATTAGTATCAATGCACCTTAACAAGACACCATTCAGATCTCTCCTGAAAAGGATATTATCAATAAGGATATAAGGAATTGACTGCAATCTGAAGTATCTTCGTTTTGCTCTATCCAGACCTGGTAGACATTCACCAGTACGAAGAAAGTGGGTCATGTCTTGAACCCAATTTGTTGTTATCAGGGGCGCATCATTCCGAGCATTCTGAGGTTCATTTGTATTAACAAAAACAATATCCTTTTCTAAGTCATTTTCACTACTTGACCCTGTAGCAAGTTGTTCACAAAGACCTTTACCCCTAGCCAATTTGGTAATCTTGATGTCCACATCGTATTCCATAACCTTAGTGACCCATCCTACTCTTTTATCATTTAGATCTTTGTTTAACAAAAATTCTTTCACACTCGGGTGTGCAATCAGAACATGAATTTTGTTGTTTGAAACCAAAGGTTTAAACTTTTTTAGGCTTCTGATCACAGCGAGAACATGTTTCTCAACAAATGTATACCTCTCTTCATAATCATCAAGTACCTAACTAAAGAAAGCTATTGGCTGCTCTAAATTATCACTATTTTTCTGAACCAACATAGTAGACATTGAACCAACGCTGCCAAAAGCATACAATAAGAAGTCTTTAGAAAAATCTGGATTTACCAATGTTGGAGCTGATGCTAAAACTTCCTTGATTTTTTCAAAATTGCATTTTGCTTCTCCAGTCCAGTTGAAAAGTGCATTCTTTTTAAGCATGGCAGTCAAGGGCTATAGTAAATTTGCAACATCAGAAAGGAATCTTCTTAGAAAGTTGATTCTTCCTAAAAAGATATACAATCCCTTCTTATGATTGGGTAATGGCAGTTCAAGTATAGCTTTAACTCTTTCAGGGTCAATGGTAACTCCATCCTTTGACACTATGTGACCTAACAACTTACCTTCATGAACTGCAAAAATATTCTTTGTCGGATTGAGAGATATTCCATACTCTACATTTTTCAAAAACTTGCTTTAGATGTGACAAATGTTCATCTGCATTTTTTGAATATACGGTTATGTCATCTAGATAAACTAGCAGACATTTTTGAATTAAACTCTGAAATGCCATATCCATGGCACGTTGAAAGGTGGCAGCGACATTAGATAAACCAAAAGGCATTCTCTTGTAGACCATAGTGCCCCATTTTGTTGTAAATGTTGTTTTATACTGATCCTCCTCTTTGAATAGAATCTGGTTATAACCAGAATATCCATCCAGAAGAGAAAACCTTTCTGATCCAACAACAACTTGAAGAATTTTTCCATAGATGGCAAGGGATAATGATCTTTTAGAGATGCTTTGTTAAGGTCTCTAAAATCTACACATAATCTTATCTCACCATTCTTTTTTCTAATTGGAATAAGGTTAGAAACCCAAGATGTGTGTTTAATTGGAAATATGATACCCCCCTCAACTAACTCGGTCAGCTCTTTGATCATCAAGGGTTCAAGTTTGGGGTTCAATGGTCTCTGTTTTTGTCTAACAAGCTTGGAATCGGGTTCTAACTCAATTGTATGTTGCGCAATATGAGGATCAAATCCTCTTAAATCAAAATATTTCCAAGCAAAAACATCATGATATTCTTGACATAAAACAATGAAAGCTCTCTTATCTTCAACTGAACATATTTTGCCTAATTTGAGAAGCTTACCTTTAAAGATTTCCACTTCTTCGTAATGATCTTCTTTCACTTGAATGACAACTTTGTTCTTCTTAAGCTGATCATCAGAATTGAATATGGATTCCAAGGTAACCAACCCTTTGGGAAGTTTATTTGTCTTCAGCTGTATCACTTGATCATCATACTGCTGTTTGATCTTTTCTTGATTTACTACAGAGAACTTATCCTCTTGGAGCAGAAAGGTTAAAATTTGTTCATCATTTTCAAATACTTGCCAGTTAATGTTGTTATCAGGAATTGACGGCCTGGTAACCACCTTAACATACTGCTGTATTTTGTCTTTTTTAATATCACCTGGGATATCAAACTGTGCTCCAATTGTTGCAAATCTGTCAGCATGCTTATTTTGATTTCGTGGAATAGAAATCAGATTGAAAGCATTAAATTCTTCAATTATGTTCCATACTCTATTTCTGTAAGACTTTAAAGCATCATTCCTGGCAACATTTAGCCCCCTAATCTGATTAACTATCAGTTCACTATCTCCATGGACTTTCAAACAGTCAATTCCTCTTTTCCTTGCCCATTCGAGGCCTTGGATAAGTCCTTCATACTCAACACTGTTGTTAGAACAAGCAAAAGCAAAACAGAAGGCTGCAAAATACTTATCACCCTGTGGAGAAACCAACATTGCACCTCCTCCTGCTCCATTCTTGCTTTTGGAACCATCAAAAAACATTTCCTAGAGTCCACTTTGTTGTTGCAACAACTGATCTGTACCCTTCTTAAGGTTTGGGATCTCTGCATCAGGTTCAAGCATCACATAATTACCCATACCAACATCTTGAATAAGATCTACAGGACTGTCCCACACGTTTTCAGCCGCCCACTCATGTAGAAGCTCATCAGGAACAACTTCTGATTGAATTTCTTGAGTAGCAGCTACTTCCTTGTCAGAAAAAATGGCACAATTTGTGTCTGCAGCAGTAGGAACATCATTGATAGGACTTGGGTTATATGGCTCAATGTGGTCTTTAGCCAACTTTTTAGATTTAATAGTAACCTTAGTTCCATATCTGGTTCTAAACAACATATGCGACCAGTCAGCTGACACATATCCACCTATTTTAGCTGTAAAGTCTCTTGAGAGACACAAAGAAAAGAAAGGTGGGAGATCTATGACACATATGTCCTGAGGAACTGAAAAATTAGGACAAGCATGAAGGGTAAGACTCAAATCCTTAATAACACCTAATGTATTGACATAAGTACCATCCAACTGAATCACTCCTTTCTCTGAAGGCTGATACTTCAATCCAAGTTTGTTAGCAATTTGCTTTGGCATTACTGAGCTACTAGCTCCACTGTCTACCATACAGTTATGGACTAACTTATCACCTATGATTACTGACATGTAAAATGGAGGTGGTTTGACTTCTTTTCCTATCTCTTTGCTGGGTTGTTTATCATCTCTTTGAGGATTGTTTGTCAACACAGCTCTAACTTGACCTATTGGAGACTCAGATTCATCTGACACTTTAAAATTTGACAAAGCTAAGTGTAACATATCTTTTTGACCTGGAATGGCTAATGAATCCCACATAGACATCATTACATTTGTCTTTTTCATACTATCAAGAATGTTATAGGGTACAGTTGGCTTTAATTTATGATGTACCTTTATGCCAGCATGGTCAGCTTGCAAGCATGGCTGCTCCTTCACTGGGAGTTGCTGATTTCTCTGCAATCCACGAATCACTTGAGAGGTAGATGGTTTTATCGCTGATGCTTTTCCTTTATCAGCTGTTCAATCAAGCTCAAAAGCCCTTTTCTTCGCTCTTGTGTTAGCTGCAACTAAAGAATCATCCACATTCAATCCACATAATTCTTCACCTTGCTAGTTAAGAAAAGTAGTGTCATTGGTAAACTAATCTTGGTGTTGTGGATATGCATCATTGAATTCATTATGCTATGAACTTGAGGCATTCTGTACCATAAGTGCCTGATTAATGAGTCCATTTGAGCAAGTGGCTTGATTGTGAGATTGGTTGCAAGGGTAACACCACTCATAATTTGCTGCTAAATTGTTTTGAATAGGGACAAGATCCTTAATTGCACTAACAGGTGCTAGAGCATAAGCCTAAAAAGGTCTAGTATTTACCCCCTGTCTCGGGCTCTGATAGTTGCCTTGGTAAGCTTGTCTATTACCTTGATACTGCTGTTGCTGACCTGCATTCTGCTATTGATAAGGCCTATTATATGATTGTTGCTTTTCCAAGCTTACAAGCTTATTACCAAAAGTTTGTAATAAACTTTTGATCTCCTGTAGCTCATTTGAAGAACTTGAAACAACAACTTCTTGTGTTGCAGCAGCTGGAACCGCTGGAACAGGTGGCAAAGGTGCAAAAGGTGGTATTTGCAAAGGGATATTCAAATGAATATCAGGAAATATATGCATTGGTGGCCTAGGAGCAAGTTTACTAGCTTGTATTAGGCTGTTTTCAGCTCTGATTGCTATTTCAAAAGCATCTGGCAAAGACACTCCTCCCATTGACTATATTAAAACTGAAATATCGCTATTTATAGCTCTAAGATAATACAGGAAGGCATATTCAGGTGAAGGCCTCATCGTTGCAGGGATTCTATCCTAAGTTCTTTGAAATCTAAAATTGAAATCATTCATTTGTTCTTGTGGAGCCCTCTTAATCGTAGTTAATTGTTCCAACAAACAAAAATTATCAGACTTGTCTTGAAATTGTTTATGCAACTTCTCTCCAAATTCGTCCCAAGTTGCGATTAAGTTGACTGTTAGGCCGCTATACCATTGCACAACTCTTCCTTTCAGTGAAGCAGCTAATAATCTCACAACAACATCCTCTTGAGTTATGTGATGGACTCTACATAACGAAGCCACATCTCACATGTGTTCAATCGGGGTAGTTTGATCTTCCCCAGTGAAAGTTGGCAGACTTTTCAAGGCTACCATTGGAATGTTATTGTGTTGTGCCAAATTTAAGGGACTCCCTCCATTGAAAGCAACAAATGGTTGATTCCTAGGAGCATCCATTAGAGATGGATTTGCCTATACTCTAGGTGAAACAAAAAGCGGGACAACAATATGAGATCCTACAGATGAAGGAGTAGATTTAGTTCTTCTAGAATAGATAAATGTTGTCCCTGGCCTTTCTGTTCCTCTGCCTTGTCTTCTTGGTGGTGACAACTGCAAATATTTGAAAGGAACTAAGATGCTCCTTGTCTAGATTCTTCTCATAAACTATAAAAGCACTAATTCTGAAGTCCTTCCTCGTTATGGAGTCACCAAGTATGCAAAATTGACCTCTACAAAGTCTGAAACCTGATGGTTGCATACTAAACCAACGGTATAATGTGGTACTTGTCCCACCGGGTGTGCTAGAAACTGTTATCACCTGAAGTCACACCCTTGTTGAACCTGATGTTCAACACCTCAGTGTAACATGGGAAGACCTCCAAAGCTGCGGGTCACTTATAGACAGAGGTCAACCTCCAGAGAAGGTTGACTTCCTTTGGTGTCACCTAAGCTACTGATTTTGTAAAAGAAAAGGGAGAAAGAATGCATAAAAATAAAACTAAATACTATGGTGATGCACCAAACTAATAAGAAATTATGAAATAAAAACAAGATGAACATACACTGGAGAACTAATGGTAGCTATTTCATTTACTCAACATAACCCTATTGAACTTATGCATCATTCTTAAAAGGCTTGATCTACATACATACTTTAAGAAGGAAAGATGAATTTCATAACTTTAAAGCATGAAAGCAGACTTAGAAAAGCACAGTTGAAAACTTGCATAATCTAAAAACACAGAAATAAGAGTAATTTGAACACTAACACTGGCTTCCAAGGTAAACTCTGTGTTTTATATTCCAGAATCTAAATGAATTACAAAGCATACATCAGTTGAGAAAGGATTGTTAAAAATCACTAACTCTTTAGAATGCATAATTCGAACTCCTTACAAAGAGCCAAAAATGCCTTATATACAAAAGTGATGTCAGCCCCCCTAGGGCTTACAAAAATATTAGTTTTCAGAAAGATCTGCCCTTAGATCTTTTTGAATGAAATTAATGCTGCATTCAAGTGCGTCCTTGTTGTCCATGTCGGTGAAGAAATGCTCCAGGAATGACCTCCTTGATCTTTTGTGACTACAACATTAACTTCCTGGTCTTCATGTCCACCTTCGAACCTCCTTGATGAGCTGCTTTGAATGCTCCTGGGCTCAGAGAAAATCCATGTCACATTCGTTTAATTAGTCTTCTTCACAAGGGTCAAACTGTTGCAGCTCTCCTGTAGCTCATTCAGATTGGTTGAATTCGTGCCACATAGGTTTTTAGGCGGTCAAAGGTCACTCCATTAAAATTGCATGTCGGTGAGACACTAGCCATGTCTCCCCGATGCGATTATGCCCTTCAATGGTTATAGACATAGCTCACAACCATCGGCAAGAGTTCATAGCGAGCCCAAAAGTCATATCGACATCCACAGTGGCTGTCACCCAGACCATCGGCAAGACTTATCACCTTCGGGAAGACCTCACGGCGAGCCCTCAGGAGTCATACCGATACCGATATCTCTTTCCATCGTTGAGACCTCCATCCCTCAGCGAGACGTTTCTCCAAGCGCATTTCACTCTCCCTGAGCTCTGATCATTCCTTTCGATAAGACTCCCACGGGTCGGCAAGACCTCTCGCCGAGCTCTTCCATTCTTCGGTGAGACCCTCGGCCTTCGGCGAGACATTACACCAATATCAATCCCTCTTGGCAAGACTTTACTTGGTCGCAGAGACATCATAGCGAGGCCCCTCCTTTCTTTGCGTTGACATTTCTTTTCGCCGAGACCACTCAGCGAATGCGAGCCCCTCTCCCGAAGGTTGGCCCCGTGAACAACCTTTAGTGTGACTTTCGCCCGTCGGCAGGACCTCATGGCGAACAAGGGCTCCTTACCCCGATAACAATCTCCTTTCGGCAAGACCCCCCGCGGATTGGAAAGACCTCTCATCGAAGTCATCCTGTTTCGGCGAGAGCTCACATGGGTCGGCAAGACCTCATTCCGAACCCCTTATCTTTCGGCGAGCTCGAAACATTTCGGGGGGACCACCTTTGTTCGCCGAGACATCATCCGAGGGCATTTCGTCTTGGTGAGATTACGACTCATCGGTGAGACCTTACACCGATGATGCCTCCCCTCACCGAACTCCCTTGTCTTAGCAACACTAGCACTATGCAACGGTCAGTGAGACCTCAACAAGTCAGGGAAATACATAAAGACTCATGGCGACCTGAGTGTATTCAAACAAATAAAATGCATTGTTAGCCGACAAGACAACAGGAGGGTCTTGTCGACTTTCTGCTCTGATGAGTTTTATGCCAAAACTGACTAAGGCGAGGCTTTCCAATAGACTTCCCTATCAGATAAGGACCTTCCCAATGAAATCCAAGCACCTGCATGCTGGGCTCAACCCTTATGGGAGCCACATTTAATCCACGTGCGAATTTGAAACATAATTTCCCCCTGATTGAACCCATAGGTGAAAATTGGGTAACAATAATCATCACACATAGGTGGGTAGTGGGCCCTAGCTATATATCAGCCTCACATACCCCCATCCTCAAGGTTCCCTGTGTCTGCTTCCTCATATACACTCACCCAAGCCGCCTCATACGTCCTTGGAGAGGAATCACAATACGACACATGGCTGACCTAAAAAACAATAAGGATAAACTAGTTTAGCCACCAAAGTCATCAAATAAACATTAAATAAAATTCAATTTCAACAATAAAGCAAGAAATGTGCGCAATATCAAAACTAAATCAAATGTAACCACAAGGGCTACGAGTAAATAAGATCAAAGTGTGGCTTAACCATTACAATCAAACATAAACAAAATGTCGGCCTTCATAGTCAATCGAAAATCATCAATAACCATATAGAAATTCCTCAATGTTTGAAATTGGACAATACAACACTGCATGACTAGATACTAGCCACCAAACGAGGAAGGAGGGAACACTGTCAGGCTATAACAGTAGCCCTCGTGTGGTGCGGAGTGAGTACGCCATGCACATGACCCAGAGTGTGCTCCTCGGCTACACCCTGCCTCGCGTCGTCACGCGACATGGTCGTACACCAGCCGAAGAAGGCACAAATTGAACGTATGCCGCATGGCAATGTGTCTTTGGCTCTGCGGAAGTAGGCACGCGCATAACACACCCCGCATAGTGATACCTCATGGAGAAGGCACACGCAAGTACTCGCCATAGCCAGAGGTATACATGGCTAGGACATACCCATATGCTAACCGACCCAAACATTGTTGAAAGCAAACATGAGTATCCCTCTACAATTGTGTGAGGCCCCATTATGCTCATCACACTAGTAGACTAACATAACACAATCTCATAGTGGACCTTCACATGTCTATGCACGTGGCATCATGTCCTCGAGCCTAGCTCGCTACCATCAACAACACAACATCATCACCAACACTGTGTTGGAACATCAATGGGGTGTGGCATTGTATCCATTGCATCATGTCAGAACATGTGCAGATACAGTGTATACAATACATATATGAGTATATCAATATGGGGCTACTCGAGCTTCACCTCTCATATGGACGAGGTTGACTCGCTAATGCCAGCTCATCATCCCTACAGAGGGCTAGGCATAAACTAACAATCCAATGTTGCTGTACTCAAAACTGTGGGGTTTAGGCTAGCACATATGGATCAAGTACCTTGATCCATCATAAGGGGAAGTAGTAAGTATGTTTCCTCAGGATCAGTTGAGCTAAAACCACTCTGCGTCGCAATGTGTGTACGCTGCACACTCTGCCCAAGAAACTTGTGGTAACTACTACCCCTTCATAGATTGAAGAGCTAGAGAACCAAAATAAAAGAATCTATGAAACTACCTTTTGGCTACTCTTATGTATATATAGATTTTCAACCACACATGGGTTGGCCCTCAATCAGGTAACAAACATACAAATACACATAATGGTATGGTTAATCCCACACTAAATACAACATATTCTGAATGGATGGGTACATCGTATCACCATCCCATGGTTCCTATGGGTTATGGGCCCACAAAACAAGTACGAGGTATTCACAACACTCAACCAATGCACAGTTACTGGTTTCTCATATTTACAGGGGAAAAACAATTACATACACAATTCAAAAAGTACACTTATTTCCAACAACGATGTGACTCCTATCTTTACATCCTTTCCATAACCTTTTATCAATTCTTCTTTCATTCTACTCTTTTCCGTAGATCACATGATGCTAAATGTCAATGTCATGATCATCGTGATCACTTAACAACTTCACTAACAAATTCACTAGGACAACATGATGGGATCATATGAAACCAGAGTGCCCAGTGTATGAACCTAGGCTCTGATATCTTGGCCTTTTGACACATGAAGGTGATATTCATAAATTTCAGGTGTATGCAGCTAAGTTGATTCAAAGAACAAAGAA
Organism: Sequoia sempervirens; assembly: GCA_007258455.2. Lineage (NCBI taxonomy): Eukaryota > Viridiplantae > Streptophyta > Pinopsida > Cupressales > Cupressaceae > Sequoia > Sequoia sempervirens. Next base: position 29,948 of record VDFB02373815.1, read on the forward strand.
AGAGAAGAAAAGGATCAACCCAAACAACAAGTGCAAGTCTTGGCATCTTATCTCAGGTCTGTTGTGGATACATCTGCTTTACCTCTAGATGGAACCCCTACCTCTGTAATTCCTATTTTTGAAGGAATTATTGAGAAATAAGTTGTAGAAAGTATGCATAAATATCAGTCATATGGAAAATTAACCAAGAAATGGGTGGATCAAATAAAAGTAGATGCTCCATATTTTATTGGGAAAGCTAGAGAAGTGTATGAAAAATAAAATGTTAAGAAAGAACAAATTGTGAAGGAACTAAAGAATATGGAAGAAGAAGAGTTAGTTTGGAAGGGAATTTTGAAAGACCTTCAGGAGATGACTGAGATGGATGTTAATATCTTAATTATTGAGAAGATTTTCCCTAGTATAGAAGAAAATCAATTTGATAGGTGGTTTTCAAGTGTGGAAAGGAAACTCATCAATACTAGTAAGATTTTGATAGAATAAGAGAAACTTTTGGTAACGTGAGCATGTGAAACAAAGATTCAATATGATCTCTTGTTAATTAGAATAGATACATTGGGAAAAGTTAAAATTTAGAATATGGATGTCTAGACTATTAAGATAAAATTCAAAAACATGATTAATGCAAAGCTGCTTAATAATAGGTTTTCAATGTGGAGGTGATGAAGAAGTTGAGTAGCATTTCTATCACTCTTGATATGTGTAGGAGGGCTCTAGGAAAATTCATCGCCAACAATTCACTGCCAACAAATTCACAACCAACAATTCACCGCCAACAATTCATCGCCATGACAAATTCATCTCATGGAAAATTCACCGCCAACAATTCATCACCATGGATAATTCATTGCATATACAATTAGAATATTTGATTTATGTTAATAAAAATGAAAACAATTTTCAATATATTTTATTTTATTCTAGTAAACCAATTATACAACAATATCAATCATCTCTATTGTTGTACTATTCCAAATATACATATATTATTATTATTTTGCAAAAAAAATCTGAAGGTCTTGGAAATATATTAAAAAATGTTAATGTGATGAATTATCCATGACGATGAATTGTTGGTGGTGAATTTTCTTTGAGATGAATTTGTTATGGCGATGAATTGTTGGCGGTAAATTTGTTGGCGATGAATTGTTGGTGTAGTAGTTATCTACCTAGTTATTCTCAAATTTTAGAAGAATCTAGAAAATTCATGCTACTTGGAAGCTAAGTATGATTAATGTAATTGTTCCTAGAAATAAGCTCATGGTTCAAGTTGTTAAGTTATTCAAGATATTCAAAGTGAAATGTTCCCACTAGAGGCAAGTTGCAGTGCAAAGGACTTTACTAGAAAGCATCAAGGATGGAATAGACTAAAGAAAAGAGACTTCTCAATGAACTTTATTGTACAATTTTCTTTTTAGAATTTCAAGAGTAAATTCACTAGTTTTGTTTCTAATGCGTTTTGTAAAAAAAGTGACTTTATCTTATGTTTGTAATAGGTTAGAAAATGAGTTTTATTTGCGCAAAAATTGAGAGATTTCTAACTTAAATAAAGTTTATTTTATATCTCTCAAAATGTAAAGGTAGTTACTCGAGTGGTTACAAGTTAATTATGAAGTAGTTACCAAGAAAAAGCCTATATATACGAGGCTTTATTCATTGTAAAGGGATTTTGATTTTTCATAGGTTTTTCTTAAGGGATTTGGAATTGTGTAATTCAATAAAGTAACGAGAAATCATTTTGGAGGTGCTTCATAATGTTTTCTATGTGTTACTATTGACCTTTCATATGTTATGTGTTAATGGTGATCTTTGTTATCCTAGAACTTGTTTATGAAAAATAATATTTAATCTTCAATGAGTTTTATTTTGAAAGCATATTTAGTTATCGGTAGCTTGATTTCAATGTATTATTGTTTAAAATCTACAGTCATTATAATGTTCTTATGTGTAGTCTTTGATATTTCTAAACTATTTGGTCCAATTTTAAATAAATTTGCCAAACCCATAATAATACTTGTACATTTGTTCCCCCGTTAATGGGGCAACAAGTGTTAAGGTTGCAACCAAAAGTGACAGAATAAAATGGCGACCACCAGAGGAAGGATGGATAAAAATGAATTTTGATGGGGCATCCAGGGGAAAATTGACATTATCGGGTGTTGGTTGCATATTTAGATACTAGAATAGAGTAGTAGTAAAAGAAAGTTACCACCCCCTTGGATCAAGAACAAATAATGAAGCAAAAATAATGGCATTGAGACTTGATCTCAAGGAAGGGCGAAAGTTAGGCATAAGAAGAATTGAGATCGAAGGCGACTTAATGATAATAATCAACGGGATACACAACCAAAAAATACAAAACTAGAAATTGAATAATCACTTGGAGGATTGCCTAAGGCTACTTGGTGGGTTCGAATAATTCAAATTAAAACACATATATATAGAGAGAAAAATGCTAAGGCGGATAGCCTTGCTAATAAATCCATCGATCTCCAACACTAATGAGCTGTATGTGGAGAGTAGCAGATGTGGCATTCCCATAAAGTGAGGCACGAGGCAATATGACATCATAAGCCCAAGTAGTGCAGACATATGATGAAGTTTACAAAGTTTTTAAAAGTGGCAGATTCGTAATAAATTGCATAAGATTTCAAGATCACGAGTAGCATGAGAAAATCATAAAAGCCTTTCTGCCCGTGCATGGGAAGAGAACATAAATTTCTTTAAATCACCCCAATTCAGAAGGATGAGAATTTAGATGATAATTTAGAGTGTGTGGTGGAGAGAAGATGGATATGCCTATGCGCCTCTCCAATCCATGCAAGCAAATGACATTTTTGGGTGAGATGACAGACCAAAGGCTCAAAGTTATTTTGAAGGAGCACAGTAGATGGACAAGGAAGGCGATCAAATGGGTCCTAGGGGCAGATTTTCTAGTCGATGATTGTCACTACATGGTCAACACCAACATCTCCTCTTGCTTTGTGGTGTCTCTGTTAGACATGTGAGATGCCAAGAACATGATTAGGGAGCTCTCATTGATTCTCTTCAAGAAGAAATACTTGCAAGGTCTAGAGGAGGTGCTTAGGGTGGCTAGGTATGGCGTTGGGCTGTTACGATAGAAGGACATAAAGAGGGTAATTGAGAAGGTTGCTATGGTGGAGTGGGTTCCTTTTCTAGGAATCTTCTGCGCCCAAATGTTGAGGCAACACCATGTATTGGAAGAGATGGGGTGCCAATATTTGAAGAGGGTTAATAACTTGGAGCCTATTTATGACTTGGAATGGCTGAAGGACTTTGATGAAAGAATGATGGATGGGGAACTATGAGCCCCCAAGGGGCAACATGATGGAAATGACATGATAGCATAGTGTAGTTTTTTTAGATTTTTTTTAAAGCTCGAGTCTGTGTTACCCTAAGCATCGATATAGTAAGGTGGTAGGACTATAACAGTCATTTTGTAATCTTATGTAAATCCCTATTTAATATTAATATATGCAGCTAGCTGCCCTTACCTAGCAAAAAAATTATACATTTGTTGTTTGGGGGTTTTCTTATCATTTCAATTACTTTAAGTTTTTCTCATTCCTTTAGGTACTTTTTGGTTAAAGTACACCCAAAAATCCAAAATAATATCATACAAGGGAGTTGCCCCTCTCAAACACAAAGGAAGATTGCAATTGCATAAGCAATCTCTCCAACTGTTGGAACATTTTGCCACTTTCCATTGGACGAGTCATATTACATTTCAAAGTGACAAACTCATTTACCAACAAGACCTCACTAGAAAATTTCTCTTAGATCCCATTCATTATGCTTTAGAAGGTTATGTGAAACTATGACCTAAATTGAACATAGTTGTTATTGTTGATGCATATTACATTAGGCCATAATTATAATAGAATTAATGGATCATGGAGAAGATATATTCTTTCATCTCTCCAACAAAACTAATGAATTTGATTTTTCTCTCTTTTCTTGTCCCAATTCTTCATTACTTTTTGAAAATGACTAAAACCACTTATTATAACTTAGGTTTGTAAGTGAACCTTATGAAACATGAAAGAAAAAATAACCAAAATAAGGTTTATATTAAATTATTACATTTCAAGAAGTAGTTATTAGTTAGTTTAGGGGAAAATTTATAAGTTAGAGAATTTTCAATGTAAAGGGAGTTTTTGTTCTTCCATCTTTTGCTATTCTTCATCTTTAGGGAGATATTTTTTCCTCTTGATATAATGAAGGGCTTGTATAGGGAAATTGTAAGGAGTCATGGCGCTCCAAGCTTTGGGAGAAATCTGAAGAACTTTTTGAACTTGTGTAACTAAACTCTTAACTAATTGTTAGTTGTTCGTATGTCTAATATACTATATTTCTTCACATTTCTTTCCTACTACAACTTCCTTAATGATTGCTATTGGCTTTCTTCTAAACACTTCTTTGTCTTCCAATTTAAGCAAATCTACTTGCAACTCCTACATACACTTCCTTGTTCCTCATTGTAATGTCAAGTGGCCATTATTTTAACAATGCCCCATGGTCCAAGCTTAGCGCTCACCTATGGTAATCTAAAGGTTCTATCAATTCTCAAGTCCTTCCCTCAAAGCTTCTTTATTTCAAACTCTTAGTGGGAGACAAACTTCAATTCATTCAATTCTAACCCTTTTCATGTCTATTTTGTTCCTTAAGCAAATCTACTTACAACTCCTACCTAAGCTTCTCCTTGTTCCTCATTGTAATGTCAAGCGACCATTATTTTAACAATACCCCATGGTCCAAGCTTAGCACCCGCCTATGATAATCTAAAAGTTCTATCAATTCTCAAATCCTTCCCTCTAAGCTTCTTTATTTCAAACTCCTAATAGGAACAAGCTTCAATTCATTCAATTGTAACCTTTTTCATATCTGTTTTGTTCTCTCACAACACATTAAACATCTTTTATGAAAATGTAAATTTACCCAAAACCATTGACAAACCATCTTAAAAAATCTTTTGCCAATTTTAATCAACAAAATATGAAAAAGTAAATACTATTCTAAAATCTACTAAACAAATTAATATATTTCATTTATAAAAAATAATCTATTATAATCTTTAATTAATAATGATTTTTATAAATTATAATTTAAAAACTTTAAATTAACCTAGTATTCTAAATGACTACTTTATCAAACCTTATATAAACACTCACAAAACTAACCGACAACTGCATAAAATACTAAGTGCAAGAATAAATCTTCAAGGTAGAAGCTCCTCAAAAAAACCAGTCCTTCCGAAGACCTCGTTTGTATCTATTACAAGTTCAACGCTTCATTTACCATGGGAAGATCAACCACAACACAATACGTGTGTTTTAAGTTTGGAGTAGACAATCCTACTTCAGTTAACGATGCAATTGTCTTGTTTTTCGGTTTTAAACTTGTTTTCGACCCACGTGAATATGATTTAAACTTTTCTTTTTAATCTTATAAACCGGAACTCTGCATAAACTAATATCTTTCTCGCTAGTGGCAAGGCATCTGCATAAAATATAATTCAACGGTATAAAATCCTACAATGATTCTTCTTTGACAATTCTTATTGAGTGTTTTAGATAAGGGAGGAGTAAAAATAACAATTTAATACTTAGCCGGGCCCAAGATTTCATTAGGGAATTAAGACGACTTTCCTAAGACAGTACACGTACCTAATTTCAACCTTAAAAAATGCTCGCACCACACTATCCTCCTCAGCGCATGGTTTCTGTATATACCAGAAAACCTGTGCGTCATCCGCAGTTCGCACAAATGAAGAAATCTATTCCTAGTCTGCACATAAAATACTGTAACAGAAGTGCACGTATAGATAAGAGCCCCAATATGCTCTTGGGCTCATACACAAATCAGTTTCAAGTGATTTTTTCCATCTAATTAGTCTTCTCAATAGAAACTCAAGGTCTCTTTCATACCCATTTGGGCTTCTCTTTTATTTTACTCTTAACATTATTCATCAATGGTGGGCAGCTCCTGTTCTTTGATGGATAGGAGACCACCATTTCAGAAACTTCAAGGCAGTCCTACACTGAGGACCAGCCAATCCTGCCACAATTTTGCCAGAGTGGCAATAGGTGGGTGCTTAAATTTCTCCCAGAAAGTGCACAAATGCATTGGTTTGACGAGAAATTCAAGAACCCAATACAGGATTAATAGAGACTTTAGAAAATTCAATGAGGTTGATGATTTGGTTAGAGATTCAAGAACCCAAAACAAGAACAATACAAATGGTTTGAGGAAACTCATGGAGATTAGGGCTCAGATGGTTTCCGGAGCAGATGAAGGACTTCCAGAATCCATGGCTAAGTTGGGTGCAGTCTCAGGAGCCTCACAGTCGTCAGGCCTGGTGGAATTTATCACTTCAGAGAGAGTGAAGGTTGTTGCAATGCTGGCACTGGCATTGGCACTCTGTAATGCTGACAGAGTTGTCATGTCTGTTGCCATCGTGCCTCTCTCGTCTACTTATGGTTGGAGCACCTCATTCTCTGGAGTTGTTCAGGTTAGTGTTCCTTTTAAAAGTACCCATGCTTTGCTTGTTTAGTTGTTATGGGGGTGAGGCTTGGGAATGAGGATAGGAGGAACTCTCAATTGTTTGTCATATATACCCTCTTCTTTAAAGTAGAAAACATTTAGAAAATGGAATGAAATCATAACTTTGTAGTATGTACTTACATTGGATATGTGTACTTAACCAGAAACCCGGCCAGGGCCTTCAGCAAGGCACATAACTTGTTTTATTCATTAAGATACAATAATAACTTATTTGTATCACTAGGCTGGTCAGTAATTGAACATCAAAATTGATTTCCCATTCAAAATGTAGTGTAAAAATAATATTGCAATTATCTAGAAAACCTATCATATATGTCCTACCGAAATCTTAAATCCAAGCCACCTAATGTTATAGAGAAACTAGTTAGAAAAGAAGTGAACCGAGTTGAACAAAAAATGAGTTGAAACAGTCTAAGCAGAATTACACAAATGGAATTTTCTCGACAGCATGCAGAAAAACAAAAGTCCATGCATCCAGCTTATTTTTCAATTTGGAAGGACAGTATCAGCTGTCCATTATTACAATTAAATATGCGCTCGAGTTTCATCAGAGGAGGGAACTACTAGGCATAGATCTTGTACATTGGTCTAGGCCATGGATTGAGAGGCTAATGCATTGATGGTTCATTGATTTAACATACAAACATTTGACATATCGTTGATAAAGTAGGATTTATGACATTTAGCAGCAGGATTTGCAGGATTTAGTTTGAATACATAGTAGGGTTGTTATCTTCATTTGTGACGTTGATGCCCTTCTTTACAGCAGGAGTTTTTAATTTATCCTCAAAATGACAAAAAGTCCCAAAAGTTGAAGAGATCCTTCCTCATTGGACATTTTCTTTATTCTTTCACAGGACTAGCATGCCTAACATTCCCATGGAGGAGAGCTTAGAAAAATTGTATTGAAAGTTGGGAGGAATTTGCTATACATTGGTTCCATGGAAGATGAACTTGTAAAGTATGCTACTCTTTCTTAGAAGAATTCACATCCATTATTATTTTTTGATAGGTTTAATATCTCATTGCAGGATGACCTTGGCTTAGCTACCATAATTGAGGGGTATCTCTTCTGTCAAATTCACTCAGTACTTGCACTTGGTCTTGCCCCATGGGGTACACTACACTCAGATTTGGATATGGTAGTATACCAAATTCATTGGTCTTGTCCCTTGGGGTACACCGCACCAATGTAACATGTCTCTTGGGGATTTGCACATGGGTCTCCATAATGAAAGTCTTAATGATTTACCGCTTGAACTTATCTGATTTGACAACTTTGTATACAATTTTACTATTTAATAATTTGGAGAAAAAATACATTACATGGAAACCATCATTTGGCAAAAACAAAAACCTAAAATCGTAGTTACCATGAAACTCCAATATACGAATGAGGTCCATGTCCACGTCTACCATACCCACAAATTTTGACTACATTTATATAATATAGCCCTATTCTTATTTATTTACTCACATCTCCTAATTTAAACCATGTTGCCAGATTTGTTGTGGATAGGCTGGATTTGGGTCCGGTTCGATCCAAATCCGAGATTCGGTTCGGTCTGCTTGTGGATCTTGACAAGGCTATGCCGAAAGGTACCCAGTTTGTCCTACTGGGCTAAACTCGGGTGAACCCGTCAAACTTGTGCCAAATTCTTAATTTTTTTTATTTTACTTAGACCTGGGCACCCTAGAATTGATTCTAAACACTAAAAGTCACTTCTAAAACACATCAAACGCCAAAATAAGTTCATTTTAGTTCATTTCTATTGCAAAAAACAAACATCAATCTAATGTTCCGACATCATCTAATGTCAATGATGATGATGATACTGATGATTCAGAAAATGCATTTGATTATTAAAACTTATTGTTGAACATGATAATATTATTTTAATATTGAATAGTGAACTTGAAGTTTGAACAATGAATGTTTATCATTTATGTTTTAAATGACATTCAAGTTTATGGTGGTTTTGTTGTTTATGTGATGCTATGTGATATTCTAATCTTAATTCATGCTTTTAGGCTGCATATACATATATATATTTGATTTTTAAAATGTTTTTTTGTATAGACGAACCCAAAATGAACCCAAACTTAAAAAAGATTTTGTTGGATCCATAAACTTGAACCAGGATTTGTACCAGAACTGGCAACATAGAACTTAAATGGTGTTCCCATGCTCATACCAATGTACATGCCCCCATGTCTATAGGCAACTTTGCCTAAAATATCCGAGTAGGTGGGGCAAACTTTTACGTACCCCATTAAGTGCCATTGTAAGTTCCATCCAAAAAAATGCAAATCTAGATTTTTAGCTTAATACTCTAATATTTTCCCGTTTTTCTAATTTGTAGCTCTCATGCAACCCCTTGGACAATTAAAATATGAGTAGTAGCTACTTTTATGGGACCTTGCCCTTAGTTTTGTGGACCAACATTGCAAAATCCGCTCACTATTCCCTTGCCATATTCCTGGCTTTAGTTGATCAGGCTGACTCTATCTGGCCTTTGATCTTAGATAAGAACTTGATCGTATACTGTAATTGAAATATTTCTCCTCTTCAATTTACATTTTCTTTCATGTCCATTAAAAGTTCACTTTTTAGGAGCAAGACATTCCATACATCCCTTATAAGATAAATCTGCATGTTTTACTTTTCTATAATGCCTCTAATGCACCCTTTCCTTCTATAATGCTATTGGTGTAACCATTACACTTGTCGCACCTTGGGGACATGTCCTTGGGAAAAGTTCACTTTTTAGGAGCAAGACATTCCATACATCCCTTATAAGATAAATCTGCACGTTTTACTTTTCTATAATGCCTCTAATGCACCCTTTCCTTTTATAATGCTATTGGTGTAACCATTACACTTGTCGCACCTTGGGGACATGTCCTTGGGAATTTTTGCCTAGTTACTTGGAAATGTGGATTTTTCAAGAGCTTGGGGATAGGGACAAAACGTCCCTGCCTTGGCCCCAAATAAAAGCAGAAATCAGGGATGTTCCCTCAATTTTGAGATGTTTCTAGGCATTAAAAATTCCAATCATGATGAGTAATTACCTAATGCTTTGAAAACATTGAATTAATCACACAAATCATTGAAATTCAAACTACAGAAATGAAAATGGAAGCATATAGAGATAATTACACCTTACAACCTAGTTTTCCTTCCTTTGAAAAACATACAAGGAAACCTCCATAATTGATAGAACTCACTGTTGCATGGAAACCAACTTGTATCGTACATTCAATTTTCCAGTCCTCCGGAAAACTTAGTCTTTCAGTTCTTAGAAAGACAATTTGAATGAAATTCTTACAATCTTCTGTTTTGCTCCTATCTTTATACTAATTCAGTTAAAAACCTAATCTTCCAAAAATCTGCTTTAATTACAAAAGCATCCTTATGAGGATGAGATGGAAGATAAGTCTAAATAATTAGTGATTATCTACACTTTATTAGACTCTTTTAGCTAAATAAAATACTTTCACTTTAATCAATAAAGTGAAATACATAATAGGCTAATTCAAACTACTTGAACTTTTCCCTGTATATTCACATTGAATCTGTGCAAAAGTTCCTATCCGAGCTAAAAATACTCAACACTCCCTCTTAGTGAGGAAGGAATTTTGCACCAATCCAAGCTTGTCTTTGAAAGCCTCAATCTTCCCTTTTACTAAGGGCTTGGTTAGAATATCAGCTACTTGTTGATCTATGGAAATGTACTGGAGCTTAACTATTCCCTTCTGAACATTGTCTTTGATGAAGTGATATCTGATCTCTATTTGTTTGGACCTGTCATGAAGCACTGCATTCTTTGAGAGTTTGACACAACTTTGATTCTCACAATAAATGACCGTGGGATCCAAATTCTGATCAAATAACCTTGCAAGTAACTTGCAAAGCCAAATGGCCTCACAACTAGTGGTACTAGCTGCCATATACTCTGCCTCTGCTGTGCTTAGTGCCATTGAAGTTTACTTCCTAATAAACCAAGATACTTTTCCTAAAAGATACTCTTCCAATCTGCTGCATTACCTGCTAAATCAGATTTTTTATACCCTTGCTACTTCACTTCACTATCTCCAAGGCATCTCATACCATACTCCTCTATGCCCTTCAAATATCTGAGCACATGTTTTGTTGCTACCCAATGCTCCTGATCAGGTTCCACCATGAACTGACTCAAGGTGTTCACTGCAAAACATATTTCTGGTTTGGTGTTGAGAAAATACATCAAGGAACCTATCAGTTGCCTGTACAATGTGGGATCAATCAGCTCTGAATCTGAATTCATTACCTTCTTTAGGTTACTGATCATAGATGTGGCCATAGTTAGCAATCCTACTTTCAAAATTGCTTCAGGATCTCAACTATGTACTTACCCTGCCCAAGGAAAATCTCTCTTGGACTCTGCCAAACCTCTAACCCCAAAAAATAATGCATCAAGCCGATGCTCTTCATCTCTAATTCAATAGATAAATTTGCCAATGGGCTGCTCTGCACCTATAATAAACAAACCAGTCCCAACAACTATGTACTAAAAGATTAGAATCTGCCTCACTTTTGCTGGAGCCCATACTTGCATCCATTCATCTATCCTTGAATACCATGCCTTGGGTGCTTGTTTGAGTCCATACAAGGCTTTCCTAAGCCTACAAACATGCAATCCCTTCCCATTTATCTCAAAGCCGTAAGGCTGCTCTATTTACACTTCTTTTCAATGAGACCATTAAGAAAAGCTATCTTAACATCCATCTGATGCGTTTTCTAGCCCATGATTGAAACTAAAGACAGAACCATTCTAATGGAAGTGTATTTGGCGATTGGAGCAAAAATCTCTACACAGTCCATTACCTCCTTTTGGAAGAACCCTCTTGCCACAAACCTTGCCTTGTACTTTTCAATATTGCCATCCACAACATGCTTGATTTTATAGAGCCACTTGAAACTCACAACTAACTTCCCTTCTAATCTTGGCACAATGTCCCATACATCGTTTGTCATGATAGAGGTGTACTCCTCCAACATGACATCTCACCAAACCTACTGCTCTAGAGCTTCTTGGAAGTTGGAAGGCATAAATCCATGATATCATCATTGTTGCAAAAATTGGTTCATCCTGTAACCTGTAAAGATTGCCTTCTCTAACCCCTATCACTTGTGTAATATCTAGTCTGGATCTTTTTGATTTGATAAGAACTTGCTGATCCATGAAATTAACTGCATAGCCCTTATCTTCCATCATCAAAACTGAAAGCAAATTCTTCTTGAGACTAGGAACAAATAAAGCTTTATTAAAGTATTATTGTAATATTTAATGGTCATCTTAGCTTTTAGTTAGTCGTTAGTTTACTTTTAGTTAACTTAGTTTGCTTCAGTTAGCTTTTAGTGTCTTTCCATTATTTGCTTTAGTTTTCTTTAGTTAATGATTGTTTCTTTTTAGAAACATCGTATTGTAATTCTTTATATAAGGAGTTTATCCTCTCTGTAAATAATGAATATCGAAAATCAATCATCATTTCAAACTTCATCAAAATCTACAAAAATTCTTGATTGTAGTTGAAAGGGAATTGTACCAATTCCTACTATTGGATACTTGGCATCATCACCAAGCTCAACCTGAACTATTTGTGGGCTGATGTCATATGCCTAGAAGGCTCATTGTCCACATACCAAGTATTCTTTGGAAGACAAGAAACCATTGAGAACTCTCTCTCAAACTTGGCTGCAAACTTGTCCATTTGAGTTTATACAGAGGCTATTGTCTCCTACTGTTGCTTTCCTTGGTTCTTCTTCTTGTTTGGACACTGTGATTTAAAATGACCAAACACATGACAACTAAAACACTTGGTTTTACTCAAATCCTTTTTCCGAGGCTGTAAGGATGCTTCCTCACTCTTTTCCTTACCCTTGATGTTTGACTCCATTCCTATCTCAAAACCCTAAGTTACGTCCTGTAAACCCTAGTTTTTCTTCAAACCTTATTTCACATTCCTAGCTGCTACTTCAAACTGTAGGAAATCCCTTGCTGGTTTGTTGTGTGTCCTAGTTGTGGTTTCAAGCTTCCATTTTTTAGTCCTTCACAAATGACCTCAAAAACCCTAGTCCATGAATTTGTACTATGCTTGGTCTTATAAACCATGGCTGCCACTTTTTGCTCCTGTTGTGACTTCAGAAACCCTAGCTGCAGGTATAAACTTGCAAAAAAATGGCTTACAGAAGTACCTATCATACGAAAGCCTCTTGTTGCAGGTCTATTAGAAAATTGTATCAATAAAAAGGCCAAATCATTGCAGCAGACAAAAAGGGGTAAAAACTTTTTAAAAAACACTAAAATCCATTCGAAAACTGGTGCAAAACTGTAAAAAAAATCCCAGCAATCTCTTTTATTTTTTGCTGCAATTTTTTTAACACAAAAAAACACCATGCAACTTCACATTCAAAATCACAACTTTTCCTTTGACAAACTCTGTCTATAATTTCTTTTTTTTTTTTTATCTGCTCACAATTTCACTTAGGAAAACAGGTAATGATTTTCATTCACAAAAAATCCGTGATTTCTTCCTGTCCTAGGCTGTGTGATTTTTCCTTAAATAGGTTTGCACAATTCCTTCCAAAACTAAGGTGCAATTTTCACCTGATCATAGTCACGATTTTCATACTTGAAAAACAACTTGTGGTTTCCTCTGAATCTTAATTGTAAAATCTTCCTCCTATTTCTAATCACACTTTGATACCATGTTAAAAATTCCAACACGATAACTAATTACCTAATGCTTTGAAAACATTGAACCAATCACACAAATCATTGAAATTCAAACCGTGGAAATGAAAATGGAAGCATACACAGATAATTACTCCTTATAATTTGTTTTTCATTCCTTTGAAAAATGTACAAGGAAACCTCCACAATTGTTCTAACTCATAGTTGTATGGAAACTGACTTGTATTTTACATTTAGTTTTCTAGTTCTTTACAAAACTTAGCCTTTCAGTCCTTGAAAGACAATTTAAATGAAATGCTTACAATCTTCTATTTTGCTCCTATCTTTATACCAATTAAAAATCTAATCTTTCAAAAATCAGCTTTAATCAAAAACATCCTTATCATTTATAAGGATGAGATGGAAGATAAGTCTAAATCTTTAGTGATTATATATACTTTATTTGACTTATTTTTATAAGGATGAGATGGAAGATAGGTCTAAATCATTAGTGATTATCTATACTTTATTAGACTTATTTAGCTAAATAAAAACTTTCACTTTAATCACTGGAGTAAAATACAAAAAGACTAACTTGAAGCACTTGAACTTTTGTTCACTTATTCACACTGAACCTGTGTAGAAGTTTCTATCCAAGCTTAAAAAACTCAACACTAGAGAACCCCCATTATGGGGTGCCAATGGAATGCCTAAGTATCCCTGGGGACAAAAGGGCATCCCTGACAGCCCGCAGTTTGAAAAGAACAACAAAAAGAACTGCTGCAGTTTGAAATTTGCCTGTTTTTGGTTTAGGAAAATGCAATGACTGGAAATCTAGCTTAATTTAATAGTGATTTTAGATGTATTGCTTATTGCTTTTCTGTACTAATTTTTTTCTTTTTAGCTCTTGCTCCTTGTTTGTTTTATTTTTTTGTATGTAGTGTGTCTTCTGTATTGGAATTAAATTAAACTTTTAAATTAGAATTATTATTAGCAGTAATTGGTATTTTTAGGCATCTGACACATGGGTGTTTGTTGTAATTGTGGTTTGACTGAGTTTGATAATATTAGAGAGGGTTCTATGGGGGCCCTCGCCCATATAATTTGAAAAAGAAATTACAACATTAAAGCCATCCTAACAACAAGGCTACTATAGTAAGATCCAAAAAACACCTAACTGTGGGTGAACATTATAAAAACAGACAAAACTGTAGAACAGACCTGGCAACCCAGGCAACCAGACAAAGCAGAAGCAAAAACAAAATCAGGGCTAAGAAGTCCACGGAATACCCCAGGCACCCATGCTGTGATCCAAACTGCTGGAACCATTGTCCATGCTAGAAGCAGCTGCCCATCCTTTAGCTGCCACCACAACAGACCTTGGCTCTGCAGCTTTAGAGGCACCATGATTTGAAAACACTTCAAATTTAACCTTGCGGATGATTTCTTCCCAGCTTGACAGCATGCTCCACAATCCCAACAGATGTGGCAGTGTAAAAGCTCTGGAGACTTTCAAAGTTCTATGATTATGGGATACCAACAATTGCTTAACTATCGACACAGGTCCAAACAGAATACCATGAGCTCTTACAGGTCCCTGTTGACAGCTAACAATTCCTGGTTAAGAACTTGAACATCACCAATGGACGCTGAATCATCCAGACCCCCAGGAACCACAGTAGTGGCAGCCTCCCCACTACCCACCTCCACCAAATTGGCTTCAACATTCTCAGGCAGAGAAGTGGAGAACCCATTTTTCGTACCTCAGGAGAAGGCACTACTTCCTTCGTTTTGGAGAGAAAATCTGCCATAATTGACACACGTGAGTGCAACATCCCTGTTTCCTCAATACTATCCGGGGCCAAGAATAGATTTAGTCAAATTCAAAAACAATGAATTTGGACATCTGAAGATAGACTGCAGTTAATGATCTGAGACTTTACCCCTTAGAAACAGGTTCCTCACATTAGAGGAATGAAATCTATGTGCCATTGAAAACCTTTCAAGTTTCAAGTAATAGCGAAATCCCTCCAAACTACATTTAAAACAAAAAATGAACTGGATGCACCCAAAAACCAATAAACCAGCAGCCTACAAGAAAAATGCCAAAGCAACCGAGTGCCACCACATCCATCAATAAAACACACTCTCACATTCTACATGTATGTGAGCCACTGGGAGTGAACTATGACCAATGTGGCAGACAAACCAATACACTCAAGCCAGCTCCAACCCAAGCATTGACAAAGTGAATAAATCATTATCTAAACAACAAACTAGAAGCCTAGGGAAAAGAGGATCATTGAGGCCCCACCTTCCAAAATTCCCCAAGGAGGATGCTTGTCAAATTAGAAAATATTCACTCACTTCCATGAAGTCCACCTATGTAATGTCCCCTTCTCAAACTTGATCTTTTCAGTGACCGTTGGCCTTTTTTCTGGAAACCCGAAGGCTAGTCGGAAGGTAAAATTAGGGTTTCCTATTTTTAAGGATGTCTTTGCTCGGAGTTGGTGGATTCAATGGCGGATTCTTTCTGGGTTTTCAGAGAGCTTCGCAGTGGTATGTTCATTTTGGCATTCTGAGCATTTTCTGGAATTTACTATTTTTAGTAAATTCTATTTCTGGCAGTTTTTCAGTTGGGTGCAGCATGGTTGACTTCCTACTTTAGTTTGGTCAGTTGACTTGGTCATTATTGGCTTCAGGGCTCAATTGGAGAGATAAGTTGATATATTTAATTAAAAGTCACGTTTTAATATTATATTCGAACGTTGACCCCTTGGCCTAGTCTATTGACTTTATGTTGTTTTGAAAAGTGTTCTTTTTGAGGGTGGCGCCTTCATTAATGATTATTTTATATTTTATATGTTACCCAAAGTCAAAACAAGCCAAAGTGGACGCATTTATCAAAGTATTGATTTTAATTAAAAGTCAATATTAAGCTTGAAGGAAATGGACGCCATCTTGGGAAAAGATTAGGGTTTTGTCTTGAAGAGGAGTTTAGGGTTTTGAGAAGTCAACGAGAAAATTATAAAAGGAAGGCTTTGATCATCATTTGGCATCTTTTGTCTACAGTACTATTATGCTGCCGGTTTGGCTCTGGGTTTGCTTCGAGGAATGAAGGCCTCCTAGCACGGGCATCGCTTCTTGTTTGCAAGACAACAACTAGTGGTGATTCAATCTATTTTGTGAGTTGCATTTAGTTTGTGCATTGGATTCAGCTTATTGCATTGTTAGGTTTGATTGGTATATTAGTGGTTTTTAGCATATTGCATTATTTGATACAGCAGATTCGTGTTTTAATTATAAGTCAAAAAACATCAAAAATATTGTTCTGGGTATTAGCCCATTTCCATTGCTA
Organism: Sequoia sempervirens; assembly: GCA_007258455.2. NCBI lineage: Eukaryota > Viridiplantae > Streptophyta > Pinopsida > Cupressales > Cupressaceae > Sequoia > Sequoia sempervirens. The sequence goes on from VDFB02373815.1 coordinate 46,607, forward strand.
GGCCTAGGCGCCATACTTCTCAAATTTGCAGAATTTTTAGAGGTTGTTGTGATTTTATAGAGCAGATCACCCTTTTCATGAAGCCGTACCATCTGAGTGCATTGGGATTTGTGCATAATTAAATCGTGGTATTTAGATCTGTTTTTAGTGTTCCATCCTAGGCGCCCTTAATGTTAGAATATGTTGCATTTTGTTTCGAGTTAATTGGATGAGATTTGTGAGAGATATGAGCATATAAGTGAACTCCATAGACTGCTGTTTGTTGTACCCAAACCAAATTTTTTGCTTCATCAAGGCATTTTGCATTTAAAAGTCTAAACCTTGTTAAAATGTTGTGAAATACAGTTTTGGGCAATATCAAGCATGGAGTTTTTGTCAATATTTTGTCAGTCAATGTCAGTTTTATTGATCAGAACCTGAAGCAGAGACTCAAAATGGAGCTTTTCACGATGGAGGAGCATCTCACGATGGCGTTTCATGTTGCACACGGTCATTTCAATGATCGAAACGGAGTTTTCAGAGGTTAATTTATGAAGATTTTTCAAAGGAAAATTCATAAAGTGCAAGTATAGCTCAGGGGCACCCAGCGTGTTGGAGGTCAAGATCTTGTTTAAAATGTTCAAGCATCCAGTCAATCTCTTTAGAATTAGTCAATCTCTTTAGAATTAGTCTGGCTATCTGTCGAGCTATTCAGCGAAGCATTTCGAGACCCACAGCTCTGGCAATCAGTGACAAAAGTTGAAATCCCTAAATTTTAGGATGTGAGAAATTTGTCTTTTTCAGGAAAAAGCGCGCCTCTAGCCTGAGGCGCCCATCTTGAGGAGAGGGTAAATCTTGACAGTTTCGATGCCGAATACAGTCAATTTGTTCTCGACTAGTCTGCTTATCCAACGAGATATCAAGCGTAGTCATCCGAGTTTCAGAGCTCCGGCGGCAGTCATCTGAAGATCAACTTAAAATGGAGTTTTCACGTTTCTGAGCTTCTCCGTTTGTTTCCAGTGCAAGTACAGGCCAGGGGCGTTGGTTTAAAGGACCCTCCAGATGGCAAAATTTGCAGACAGAGTCTTCATAACATCAGTAATACTCTAGTCCAGCTCCGCGACGCACCATCCAGCTTGTCGATCCGACGTTCCAGGTGGTCGTGTCAGAGATTCTACCAAGCACGTAATTTTGCGGGCGAACCAACAAATGATTTTCAGTGTATTTCCACAGTCCAGAGGTGCCTAGCCTTTAGGCCTGTCAGATGAGTTCGTTCGCGTTCGAAGTCTTCACGACTATTGAGCGTAATCATTTTATCTATCCAACGAGCCTAGCCGTCAGCCTTCGGGATTTGGCAAATGCTCGTACGTGCGAGGTCTTTGGTGTAATACTGCAAAGTGAGGATATCCGGAAAATGGCCAAGTCTGGAGCGGTAATTTTAAATAAAATACGCACTAGAGTTTTTGAGGTCTTAGAAGTAGTTTTCCTGCCTCGACACCTCCAGAGACTTCTCTTGTAGGCCCTTCTGGCTGTCCGTTAAAACAGATAGTGCCAGAATTGGGTCATCCCAGCTCCAGATATCAGAGGTCAAAATAGGGTACTTGGATGAAAGTTCGACTTTCGTCAAAATGACATCAGTGCAACTTAGAGCCAGGGGCGCTTTTACTTTTGAGGCCCTTAACACAACTTTCAGGTGTCGTGCATACAGTCGTTGGATGCAGAATATCTCCAGGCACGCAGTGAGCTTCGTTTCCTATCAGCAGGGTTCATCGTTCACCGTCGGCAGCCGTTTGAAGCGTCAGATGGCAGTTTGGAAAATGGCTAAGTCTGGAATCCGTAAAAGCAATTTAATCAAAGGTGCCTAATTTTTCAAGGGGTTAAATGATGGATTTTGCAGTAGTGTCTCCCAGCAGACATTTCTTCCTTGTTCAGTAGGCTTTCCAATGAATCCTTCAGATTAGTCTCAACATCACCCGGTCATCCGGAAATCAGTGTTGAAGTTGGTCAGTCGCGACAATGCTGTCAGCTATTAAATAGGGAGTTAATAAAAAGTGAAGTATCTTGAACAAATGGACGCCTATATGCTCAAGAGATGACTTTTCGGAATCGTTGAAGTCTCACGATGAATCTCAGAGCTTCACCCGGGTTGACAACTGAAGTTCAAAATATACTTGTTTATAAATGGCGATTTTCTATTTTTGGCGCCCTTGCATGATAATAAATATTTTATTATTATTTTCAAATTTGAACTTCCAGTCAGTGGCAGTGGAACTAAAAGGCAACCAATCAGAGGATTTCTGTTCTTGTTAGGGTTTTGAATTCTTGCAGTTATCAAATTGGTGCGAATTTCTTCTTATTTAACATGGCGCCATCTTCATTGTTATTCACAAAGTTGAAAGGAAATTCGTATTTCTCAAGAGCAAATTTAATCTTAAGAGAAATTCGTGATTTTCTAAGGCAAATTCATTATTTTCAAAGGGAAATCGAAGTTTATTAATTTCAAAGCAAACTTCAAAGATAAATTCGTATTTCTTCAGAAGAGAAGGGCGCATATCTTCAAAGCAAATTCATTCAAAATATTCCTTGATTCTCAAAGGCGTATTCATAAATTCAATAAAATTCGCAAGTTCTTCAAAAGATCAAAGGCGCATTTCATTTTCAAGGCAAATTTCAAAATCAAAGGCGAATCCTCAAATTCAAATTTAATTCGTATTTTCTTCAAAGGAAATTCGAATTTCATTCATCTTCAAAGGCGCAAATTTCAAGACAGGAAATTCGTGGTTTTCACACAAAGGACGAATTCTTCCAGATCAAAGGCAAAATCTACATCAATTTCAAGAGGCGATTTTACCTAACTAATCTTTTTGTAGATTCAAGTTCACAATTATCAGTTATCTAAAGAAATCTTGGGCGATTTTCTCAGAAGAAGACATAATAAAAACGTCTTTTGCATCCTTTAAATCTCAGATTTCTCACAAAATACAAATTGCATGTTCCTGAAATTGGCGAATTCTACAAGTTTCAGTATCTGGATTATTCTTATATAATTTCCTCGAGTTGAAATTGTGCGTTTGATTTTTCACGAATTTTTAGCTTCAGAACACTCGTTCTAGAATTGCTAATTTTCTCAAGTGAAAATATTTGTACAATCGAGTAGAAGTTGAATTTTCGCAAATTTGACGTTCTGGGTTGTCTTAGAATTCTTTTCTGGACAAAACCCATATTTCGGATTTTTCGCTGAAAATAATTCTTCGAAAGGCTATTTTTAACTCTTGCAGGCTATTTTTAGATTCCAGAAATCTTGTCAGAATATAGTCAAGTTCACAGTCAACAGGCAAGTTTTTCAGAATGCAGTTCACTCAGCGCGAATACAGGACCAAAACCGTCCTTACCCATGATTTTCGCAGGTTGGTTGAGACAGACCTTCACAAAGTATTGCCAGAAGCAGTGCTAGACCCAATTAAGATCAGAAGTTCAATCATTCAAAATATTGAGCAGTCTGGTTTACTAGAGGCCGCTTCCATACCTATCACCGTTCACTGTGTTGAGTTTGTGATGGCTTGCATTAAGCATTACAATCCTACTACTCGTGAGATAGCGTCAGTTGACGGATGGGTTATTTGTAGTCTCAAACCTCTAGACATCGAAAGGAGTTTTGGCATTCCTCAACACCCTAACAGTTTGGTTATTTCTATGGAGCAGTGTGAACAGGCGTTTGATGCTGATGTGGACAAGTGTCAGAAGAAGATGGCAAAAAGATGGTTAAAACAAGCAAAGAACAGATTGCCAAACAATGTGGGTTGTGGTGAATACAAGGATGAGTACGTGATTCTAATAACACTCTTGAATCGTGTCTCAGGTCAAGCACATGCAAATGTTTTCCAGCCTTGGATGTATTACATTATTGGTCGCATCATTTCTGGGCAGGAACATTATGACTAGGCATCCTTCATCAGTGACATTCTCCACAGGCAGATCACCGGTTTTCTAGTTGCCCATGAGTTCCACATGTGTTCCTATCTCGTGTACTTGATTGCTTATCAGGGTCAGTTCCGAGGACTTAACACCGTGGGCATTCTCACCATTCAGAAAGTTTATCAATATTATGATCAGCTTGAGTTCACCAGAGCTAAACGTCATTTCAAGCGTGTTCACGAGGCTTTCTTAACTTACACAGTGAGAAATTTGGACCGGGAGTTGCACGTTCGTATCTCGGCAGTTGCTAGGGCAGCGATGGATGGATGGGCATATTGGTTTATTCAGTTCCCAACATACACCTACATCCGAGTATACGGTTTCACAAGAAATCCAGCTATGCTTCCACATTATCCTTCGGATAAGACTATCTTTCAGGAGTTCCTTAGACAGATGCATGATGTTCATCGCCTTCTACGCCGCAGGCACAGACCATCACTCAACTTTCCTTTTCAATTTGGAATGTATTGGTGCAAGTCGACAATTGATGCCAAGATCGCAGGACAAGAGCTTGAGAAATATCATCTTAAGTACCTTGTTGAAGCACATGCTTATGATCTTTCAGGTCATTATACAGCTCGCCTTGCTGGAGGTACATATCACGAGCCTTCTATGGAGGATTACTGGGCAAATTGCGCAGATGATTTCGAGGTTCGCAGACGTAGTTACGGCCGCTTCTCTCTCTCACAGATTTCTGTTTTCTTGTCAGAGGATGTGGGAGGTTTATCAGATGATGAGGGAGAGGTCCTTCCTCAGTTTTTCAGAGAGCAGGTCGATACACAACCGTTGCCAGCAGTTGATTGGTACGCCAAAGAATATGCAACGGTCAAGGAGAGGTCAAGTAGAGTCATTCAGAATAGTATACTTTACCTCGACAGCAAGAAGACAAGGAGGGTAAGTGTGCCCAGAGCAGAGCCGCCAGTAGTGGTGAATCCTTCGCTACCTTCCACGTCAAAACCAAAACAAAAGAAGAGGAGTAATCCTCCCAAGAAAGTACAAGCGCCAAATAATTCAAAGGGCAAGGCGCTTGCCATTGTTACACACACGGCGACAGCAGCCTATCACGAGCCAGGTGAGGTCGGGTTCAGAGCCCGCTAGTACGAGGTTCAGCCTCAAGTTCCTACACCAGAGAGGTCACCTACCCCAATTCACATTGAATTGGATTTAGATTCTCCACCTCGCAGTTGGGTCTTCTACACACTCACCGTCATCAGTACCTCCTGTCGCTAGTGCAGACCCTTCTAGTAGCATTAGCAGAGATCAATCTTGGATCGAAGCTCAGCTAGGGAAGGAAGAGGAGGCAGCCATCCTATGTTCTTAATCATTCTGATTTTGATGACATTTACCGGATGCGCCATAAGAGAGAGTCAAGAACATGGTCCATGAGAAAACGACATGGAGGTCGTCATTGAGACTGCTGTACCTCCACAGGGAAGAGCTTGGCTGAATTAGAATCTCGAGATTTTGAGGTTATCACAGCCAACCTTGGTCGCAGCAATGCCACACTCAGGTTGATCTCCTACAAGTTGCTACGGACGAGAGATAGAATATTGAAGGACGGAGAAGACAAGGCAGCCCTCAAGGCTGAAATCGACAGACTTCATCGTATATTTCTAGCCTTGTACATAGACCCGATGCCATTAATACCCTCCCACCGATGCTTGAGCCTCCAGCAGAGCAAAGTCAACTCAATCATTTAGTTGCATATGGCAAGCGTTTGGAGGAATGGGAAGAGGAGTTTGTTGCTAGAGGCGTGCTATGCTTACAGAGTTATATCAGTTGCGGTACAATGCACGAGAACTCCGTATTCGTCTTCAGGATGAGGAGCGGGATATGGCAATTAACAAACCTGGATGATTGATAACCCCCTATCTTCTTGGAAAACACAGTTGGTTTCGGAAAAGATAGAGGATACTTTAGCATCGAGTTATGAAAGTAGAGAGCACGTCACTAGTGCACTCCGGTTTGTGAGGACTCTATATCTCACCGTGCCGTTACTGATCGAGGGTGGTGCCTACGTGGAGCTTACCAATGTTCAGTCAGACCTCCAGAACTCATTCATACCATTTTCAGTGGGGAGACAGTTGGCTGTAAGGTTACTCAACTTACAGTCATGTCAGCATTGTTTGATGAGGCAACAAGGACTAGGGGCGAACTTCAGTCTCAGATCACAGCTGGTGAAGATATGCTACATCGACATAGTGTTCTTCGTCAGAGTCTCATAGCTCCAGACAGTGATGCAGTTAACAATCTCGTTGAGGGATTGATTGCTCAAGATCACACATAGTAAACTTCAGTTCCCACCTCTCAGGATAGACATTACACACACGAGTTGAACTGGGTGTTACCCTTTCAGTTAACTCGAGATTGTCATCATATGCATATCTATTCTGAGATTAAGCCTTTCACACTTGGAGTTTCTTTTAGGGTTTTCGTTAACTGATGGTAGTCTTCCAGTTAACTCGCTTTCAATAAGGACGTGCATGCTTGCACAATTGTCCATTTTTAGATTAGATGTTTTAGTTAGCGATGATAGTTTCCCAATTGTTGTATAGTTTACTTAATTAGGGTTTGGCATGACTTGCATGCATTGCAAGAACTGTAGATGACTCAAGGTGATTTTAGGGTTCCCTACACCTTGATGTATATAAATAAGAGCTTTTGCTCATTTGTAAATAACTTTTGCTTGAGAGAGAAATATATGTTGCGCCTACCTTGCCCTCATTATTGCTCTTTTGGTATTTGTTCATGTGTCTTCACTATTGCGATTAATTGTTATGCCACATAGGGTTTCAAGAGATTGTAATGGTGAATTCTTTCCATAGTTTAGATAAATCTGTTTTGTGCATATTTACCATTGAGATCAATCGTTATCCCACATAGGGTTTCGAGAGATTAAGATGATAAATCTGTTTTATGTATATTTACCATTGTGATCAATCATTATGCCACATAGGGTTTTGAGAAATTACGGCGATAAATCTGTTTTGTGAATCTTTATCATTATAATCAAAGGTTATGCCACATAGGGTTTCGTGAGATTGTGGTGATAAAGCTGTTTTGTGAGTCTTTACTGTTATGGTCGAGTGTTATGCCACATAGGGTTCCATAAGATCGTCTTGGTAAATTCTCAAATCTGTTTTGTGCTCAATAAGCTTGTTTAGATTGAGATGATAGTTGCGCCACCTTGCCCTCAAGTAGAGAATCTAAACTCGTTTATCATTAGTTAGTCAAACCTTGCTCCGTTTCCTCTTGCTTTGTTTTCCTGAGGAGATTGGATAGATTAAATTTAAGTTGTAGTTAGTAGATCTGCAAAACCAGAGAAAACTCAGCTGCAACGTATAGGTTCTTTCAAGAAAGTCTTGTGCCTCTACAGCTGAAACAAAAAGACAGGACATAGTTTAGCTTATTTTCCTTTGCAAGTATTTTTGTCAAAGCACAACGAGGGAGCTTCCCCTCCATAATTTGAAGAGCACTCATTGCGTAGTGTACATAGGCTGTTCATAACAACTTCTACTCCAGAGGTGTTATTTGTTACGCCAACACTGTTTATTCATTGAAAATACAGATTTGTAACAGAAATCAGAATTTGTATCTTGATCTTTGGGAGTGTTATTGTTTGGCACTTCTATCCAAGATAAGGAGAGTTCTATATTTTGTAATGCTAATCCTTCCAGTTGCTATGCTCTCAACAAGCGAATGATTCTCATTTGTAAACTAGCAGTAGTACTGGCAGTAATTATCAAGCTTGTTCAATTCTATTTGTAATGCTCACTTTCATTTGAAGTTATTTGTAATAGTTACATCTCCGCCCTATGGTAGCTACTTTCCCATTCATGGTTAGCAAGCACATTCTGGGTGTTGAGTATTTTCAGTTTTCAGCATTTCTTTTCAAGCATTGTTATTTGTGATCACTCCGCCATATGGTCGCCCCTCACTCCATACTGGATTGGGTAGCACATACTTGGTGTCGAGTTCCTTTTCAGCACTTAGTGTAGAAGATCCTCTGACCATATGCTTGCCATCATCGGCGCCATTCTTGGTTAGAGTTCTTGCATGAGCAATTTGTTTAGATCCTCTGACCAATGCTCACACCTTGCCCACATCGGGATCCTGGTGTACATTCTGGTTACAGTTGCTTCAGTATGTTTTGGTTTATCTTCTAACCTTAACGGGTGCATTGATTGTAATCTGTAAATTGAAAAAATAAAAAAAAATTGGCTCGGAATATTTCAACCTATCATATGAGTGCCAAGAAAGGACATTGGTAAATGCAAACATAGGCCAAAAAGCTGGCCACCTGATTGCATTCTCAATAACAGTGGGTGAGGAAAACGTCATCAAACCCCTTGTAGATGGTAATTGCTTCTTCTTAAAAAGTTTGAACCTTCTAGCTTGGCAATTAATCTTACTCAAGGCTTGGATCACAACAAATGGATCACCTTCAACAATTAACTTGCATCCAAGACCTGGCCATACCAATCCCGAAATCACCACTTTCTGCACGGCTTCATTATTGGTTTTGGAGCCAAAGGAAAAGGAACCCCTCTGCACAAACTGACCCGTAAAGTCTTGGATCACAATCCCACCACCCATAGGATCCAGATTCTCTCTTGAGGCCCCTTGCAAATTCAGCTTGAGGAAACCTTCCTGAGGAGATTTCTATGTGGCATTAGCTTGCACACGCTGTTTGTCAATAATTGTCCCCAAACACTGAAATCTTTTTGGCCATCCTCAAAACCATGTTCCACCATCCTAGAAACTATGAGAAACATTGCTTACATCTCTATATTTGCTAGCATCTATCTAATCAAACTTGAGATCAACTTGGCGAATATTCATAATCCATTTACAATTTATCCATAATTACCATGTTTAGCTGGACCTGGCAAGGCTTGGTCCAAATCAAATTTGGTATCTTCACTTGACCATACTGAACCTTGAGCCTGTAAAAAGTGAAAAGAAGAAAAATAAATAGCATGAACAATGAAGACCATTTATTTTTAGTTTTTAAATATAATGTAATTATCTATTTTTTTCCTAAGCTATGAAGTGCATGTAATAAATTTTGTGAGTATTCTCTATGATAGTTCTCACACACACACACACCCACCCACACCCACACCCACACCCACACCCACACCCACACAAACACAGACTGTAATAGACAACCCCAATTTTTTTTTTATGTTTTCCACTGTTGCTATTTGCTGTTTCTTGTAGCTTTTGGAAGGGTTTACATTGCATGCCTATTTTTTGAACATGATGCATTAAAGTAAATAGAAAGAGAACATAAAGAAGCTGATAAAAAACACTTTCAGATGCAAGAAGTTTCTGATTTCTTCTATTTATATTTTCAGACTTACAAATAACATGAAATCAGAACTTTTAACTTATTATCAGACCCGGAAATGAGTTCTAACTACAAATTGGAAGCTTCCTTTGCAAGTACGCCTTGACCCCAAGTTGCAAGATGATAATACCCAGCTGTTAGGATCTTCTTAGCTGCGAAAAGGGTTCTAGAATCCAATGATTAAACCTCTTTTCAACCCACTGAACAAGCTGCAGCAATCCCAAAGAGGCCGTACCTTCTCAAGGAGGGTGATTTTCTCTAGAAACTAAATGCCTTCACCAAAAAATTTGCAACCAGCATGGAAAGGGGCGCCCTAGGTAGGAATATTGATTTTTGAAACACCCATTTTCATTTCTTTTTTCCTTTTTGACTTGTGAACAGAAATATGATTCTCTAGGCAAACTAAAAACTTCAGAAAACTCACCAAGAACACACCAAAACTGAAAAATAAAGCTCACCACACCACACCAGCAATCACACACCAAAATCCCTACTGCAAAGCACCTAAAAGTACTGAAATATCTTCATTCTTGAAAGCCCAAATGTGTTCTCTGTTTGAAAACACCCTACACCAGCCTGAGCAAGGTCTTTCACTGCCAGGGCTGATCTTAGAACTGAGGGGTATTGTCCTCAACTCTGTCCTACAAGTCTCTGGCTTCAAACCAGCAGCGTAACACCATAAACAATCTCCAACATAAGTGAAAAATGAGCCTCCAAAAGACTTTTATGTTTCTGCTTTGAGTTGGGCGCCCAAAACCCTAAAACCACGCCTTGCAGAAGCTTGGTTTGATTTTTAATTTATTTGAAATATTTCACCAAGTGGGACGCCCAAGGTGAGGGTCATTATATTTTAACTTTTAAAAACACTTTAAAGTGATAAGACGTCACTTTTCTAAGTCCCTTTATGACCCCTTAATTTAACTTTATAACATAAAGTCACTTTTAATATACCTTTTAAAAACATTTGCCAAATATTAAAATAATTTCACCAAGTGACTTTAGTCATCAAAATATACCCATACTGGCAAGCCAGACCTGGTCCATGCACCGAAAAGGACTTACTATTTTTAGGAATATACTAAAAATAACAAATCATCGTCACAAAATTGGAGGCAACTGAAAAGCACTGGAGCTAAACACAGGCAACCCACAACCATTGACCCCTGCTAAAAATAGTAAAGACCCGACAAAAACACCAACTCATCTGGAATTGAGTCCCCTAACTTAACCTTCTAGTCAACAAGAACCCGAAAATTGGCTAGAGGTAATGTCCATTGATACCTGACTAGGAGGGGACATTACTGTCCGCTCTCCCCAAAGATTGCTTGTCCTCAAGCAATCATAATGCTAGGTGCTGAAGTACCTGCTCGCTCTCCCATGTCGCATCCTCAATAGGTAGATCCCTCCACTTCACCAAGTACTCAGTAATCACTCTCCTCCTGATTGTCCTCTCCCTGAAGTCAATGATTGCCTTAGGTATCAGCTCCAATCTCCCCTCCTCGTCCAAAGGAGATAACATTATTGAAGGTACCACGTTATGTCCCAACGCCTTCTTGAGGCGAGATACATGAAAAACATTATGCATCCTGCTGTCCTCTGGTAACTCTAGCTCATAAGCAACCTCACCAACTCTCCTGGTGACTCTAAAAGGGCCATAGAATCGAGGCTTCAACTTCTCTACTCCACTCTTTTTGAGAGTGGGCTGCCTGTATGGCTGTAGCCTGACGTAAACCATGTCACCCACCTCAAATTCTCTCTCAATTTGGTGCTGATCAACATATAACTTTTGCTGATTCTGTGCCTGCTGTATGTTTTCTCTCAATGATTGCATGATATTCTGACTCTCCTGTAGGAAGTCCTTAGCTCTGGGAACCTGACAATCACCAAATAGTAAATCAATGAAGCTCAGAGCCTCATACCCATATAGTGCCATGAACGGTGACATCTTGATGAACATATGATAAGTGGAATTATAGCAAAACTCCCCTAGGTGCAGCCATCTAACCCAAGCCTTTTGGTGCCCCTGAACATAGTTCCTCAAATAACCCTCCAACCAGTTGTTGTGATGAGCCCTGCTGGCTCTCAACTCAAACCCCTGTCTTTTATTTATCTTTTTGCGTTTTTACGTTTTTTTATAGAAGAGTTTCTAGAGAGAAATAGAAGGGGCGCACAGCATAAATGCTTATAAAGTGTAAATCTAAGCTAATTTAAGCAAATTGAAGCTATAGAAGGTAATAAATAAGCTCAACAATGGATTTAGAACTCATAAACATACCCGAAAGCTTCCAGATTTTTTATTTAAGAAAGTAGTTCAATTCACCAGCCAAGATGGTGAAAAACTGACAAAATCTGGTGTAGAAAGCTACAGAATGCAAAGCCCAGCCTGAAAATTGTGGCAAATGATGAGTACAAGTTAGACGCCAAAAGAGATGAAGAGAAACCCTCAAAAAGGAAGGCGTTTCTCTTGGAAAGTCCAAACACCCTTGCTCAAGATGCTACACACTTCAATGCAAAAGCCAAAATTCCCACTCAGAAGGTACGACCATGAAGTAGAGAGTCTGCCAGGTGAAGTGAAGACGCCATCTCTCAAAACCCTCTGAAAAAGTGATAAAGAACTCAACAAACTATGATAAAGCACAGTAGAACCTCTGTATGAAGCTCTCACAGACTGCACAAATTCAGCTGGTCTCTCAGCCTCAAAAGTGCTCAACATTGAAGAGATTTTGTTCTCGAATGGAAGATTGCTCAAAACCCTGATCATAGGTGAAAGCACAGGAAAATGTCCAAGGCAAAGTCGAAATATTCAATGATGAGTTTCTCATTGCCAAAAATGCCTTATATGCAAAAAGGCACGAATTCCAAGAAAGATATGCCCTTTTTCATATTTGAAATCTTTTAATATATATTTAAGTCATTTCAATAGTTTTGACTTAATTACTTGGGCGCCCTTTTATATTTTAAGTGATTAAAATATTAAATCACTTTTAGAGAATATTTAAGTGATATAAAATGTATAAAGTCAATTTGACTTTATAATAAAATATTAAGTTAATTAATAACTTAAATCACTTAAATAAGCATAACTTCCTCAAATCTCCATAGAATTATGTGCCGTCAGAAGCTGTCAACTCTTGAACTGCCCAGGCCTGCAGTGAGCCAATCACTGAACTCTGAAAATGAGAACGACCAACTCCTCCAAAAAATACCACTGACCCTCTAACCAATCCAGTTAGCCCACAAGGGTCCAAGAAATAGGCTAACACACCATCAAACACGATCATGCCGAAAAAGGGGACATTACACTTGTTAACTATTTCAGTTTGTCCATGTAATGAGCCTAACTCAAAACTGTCCAGAATTTGCCCTAATTGGCTGATTGTAATTTTGTCAAACAGTTCTAATGCAACCTTGTGACTAGCTGTTGTAGGATTTCAGTTTAAGATGCTTTGATAGAAATGAATGCTAAGGCAGATTTAACACTTCTACAATGCCAATAATCTGAACATGAATGCAAAATGCAATTCTTTTTGAATTTTTATGCAAATTTATAGGAAACTAGGTATGCAAAGACTAGCTGCAGCAGATAGACATTTTTACAAACAATTGTCTTACAAACCCTAATCTGATTTCAAGCTTTGATTGCTATGAGTTTGAGGACTTCTTAACACTCCTTCAATGTAATAATATTCCCAATACAATAACAGTTTCAACTCAGCCAAGACTCTTGGCAAAATTACATATGAATAATGCAAGTCTGAAATTAATAGTCACCTATAGCCGTACCATCTATTGTGCATCTAAATGACATCTAAAATGCATGGAATTTAACAATGGAACCTGGTTTGGAGTCGCCTTGCATTCTCCATGATGAAGCAATGAAATTTCTGGAAGTTGAAGACCTTTTGCAGCTGATATGAATTTTTGAAGAAGTCGCCCCTGTTTCAGATCTGAAAGAAGAAATAAAATAATCTGCTAACCTTCCAAGCCTCCAATGACTTCTAACATGATTAGCAGAACCCTAGAAGTGAGGCGCACCAATCTTCAAGTGAAATCGACTTGGTTTTGAGCTGGAATGAATGAAAAATGCTCCTCCAAGGCATCCCTGATTTGCTTCAGACTTGGCTTCAGATTTATCCAATGCAGATCTGACCTTCCCCTCCAAAGATTTGATGCCACAAGGGTTATTCTTCAATGCCAGCCAACTCCAAAATCATATGTCTTCAAAATTGGCCTTAGGCCACAAATTTCTGCCCTAATGAAGTGACTGAAGTATCACCTCCAAGCTGCAATAATTCAGGTGATATTGCACACCCTCAAAATTGCTATCAATGGGAGTTTTCGTTCCCAAAGACTCTGATTATCTGCAGACCACTTGGCTCCACAAATACTTCAAGAAGAATCACCAACCAACAACTCATCAAATCTGGATGCCCCAATGGTGAGACCTCAAGGTCTATTTATGCATTTCCTCTAGAGGTCGGCCTCAATAAAAAATTATTATCTTTTGACTTTCTAGAAGATTCCAGTTTATTATAATCTTTTTGCACTTTATGAAATATTAAAATATTATATTATTAAAAAGTGCATCTCAACATCAAATTATAAAATAAGGTTTCCATAAATAGAAATAATGATCAAATATAATGGAAAACCTTTTTTCCAATTAAAAACTGAGCCAGATAATCGCCAAGTGACTGCAAAATGACTCTCTCACCATGCCCTACGAGAGCCGTTAATAGGCTAATCCTGCTGATTTGTCGATGTCAACTGGAAGGGGACATTACAGTCCATTTGTTTGGGGGTGGTAACTAGTGCTAGGAGTCAACTCTGTACCACATAGCTTGAATAGTTCTTGCCAAAACAAACTCATGAATTTGCTGTCCTTGTCACTTATGATGTTTTTAGGTGCCCCATGTAGTCTGAACACCTCCTTGAAGAACAAATCAGTCACCTATAATGCTGTAAGCCCTGCTGATATAGCAAAGAAATGAGCAAATTTTGTCAATCTATCCACTACCACATAGACACAGTCCTTTCCTTGCACCTTGGGAAGTCCTGTGATGAAGTCCATAGTTATACTTTCCCATTTTTGAGTGGGAATGGGTAATGGTTGCAGCAGACCAGCAGGAAATGTGTGCTCATTTTTATTTTGTTGGCACACCTGACACTCACGAACATACTTGGTTATGTAATCTTTCATCCTCTTCCAAGAGAACCTCTCACGGATCTGCCTATATGTTTTATAGAATCCTGGGTGACCTGCCAATGGAGTGTCATGAAAAGCCTTCAAAAGTTGTTCCAAAAACTTAGTTTCAGCCACTAAAAGTATTCGTCCCTTGTAGAAGATCAAACTATCCTGAACACTATACCTCTCATCATTCAATGATCCATCAAGTATGCTGTTCGTAAATGAGTTCTTCACATAATCAGCTTGTATTGCCTCTTTCCAATCAGCTGCTATCTCAGAAATTATGCGCAAATGTGGCCTCCTAGACAGTGCATCAACCACTACATTTCTTTTCCCCTTTACGTATTCAATGTCAAAGTCAAAGGCTTGAAGTTTGTTAACTCATTTTTGCTGCCTTTCACTAAGATCCTTTTGATTTAAGAAATATCTAAGGCTGTTATGATCCGTTTTAACTACAAATCTGTCCCCACAAAGTATTGTCTGAACTTTGTCAAAGCATGCATAATAGCCAACATTTCTTTATCATATATGGAATAAGTTTTTTCAGCCCCTCTCAATTTTCTACTCTCATATGCTATTGGATGCTTGCTTTGCATTAGGACAGCCCCTATACTCTCTCCTGAAGCATCACACTCTAATTCAAATGGTTTTGAAAAATCAGGAATAGCTAACACTGGACATGAACTCATCAGTACTTTGAATTGATCAAAAGCCCTCCGTGCTGATTCGGACCAAGAGAATGCCCCCTTTTTTGTCAAGTCTGTAAGTGGAGCAGCAACCTGTGAAAACCCCTTCACGAACCTCCTATAAAAACCACATAGTCCAAAGAACCTCTTAAGCAGTGATAAATTAGTAGGTGGTGGCCAATCTTGTATTGCCTTAACTTTTTCAGGATCTACCCACACTCCATTTGCACTGATAATGTGCCCAAAGTAAAGTAACCCAGTCATGTCAAACTCACACTTAGATTCTTTTGCAAATAATGACTCCGTCTCAAGTATACCAAGCACCTCATCTAAGTGTTTCAAGTGCTCCTCCCAAGACCTATTGAAGATAAGAATATCATCAAAGAATATCAAGACAAACTTACAGAGCTGCTTGCTAAAAATTCTATTCATGCATGACTGGAAAGTGGCTGGTGCGTTAGTCAAGCCAAAAGGCATGATTAAGAACTCAAAGTGCCCAAAGTGGCACTTGAAGGCAGTCTTCTCCACATCTTTTTCTCTCACTCTAATATGATGATAGTTCGATCTCAAGTCAATTTTAGAGAAGTAAACTGCTCCATGTAACTCATCTATCAATTCATCTATGTGTGGAATGAGATACCTATTTTTGATTGTCTTCTTGTTCAACTCCCTGTAGTCCACACACATGCGCATGGTTCCATCCTTTTTCTTCACCAAAACCACTAAAGAAGCAAAGGGGCTCTTCCTTGGTCTAATGTGCCCCATCTCAATCAGCTCCTGAATAGCCTTCTCAATTTCATCTTTGTGCCTCTTCGGATGACGGTAGGGAGTGGTAATGACAGGTTTGGCTCCCTCCTCCAACTCAATGACATGCTCTATCCCTCTATCCGGTGGTCTCCCTGGAGGAATACTACTAAATACCTTGCTCCTCTTGGAAAGGAGCTCTTGTATATTAGGTGGATAGGACCTTTTTGACCTCCTTAGTGACTGTAGGCATTATTAAACACTCTGCTGCCCACTCAATCTGATCATGTCTAAAATTTTTTTCCATACGTTTATAGGTCACAACACGTGGTCCTCCATTGGATAAGCCTCTCAAAATGACATTCTTACTACCCGATTTAAATTTTAGCTCCATAGTCTGAAAATTAAGTGTTATCTCTCCCAATGATCGTAGCCATTGAATACTCAACACTGCATCTGTGTCTCCAATGCTCACAACATAGAAATCCTCTTTTATCTCATGGCTGCCCAATTGAACACTCAACTGTGGTACCATCCGATTGCACTGAATAGTGAACGCATCCGCCACCATAACTCTAAATCCATCAACCTCCTGTGTATGGAGCTCTCTTTGTGCTACAAGGCCCTCATTTATGAAATTGTGGGTGGCTCTTGTATCAATTAAAGCTACCATTCGCTGCCCCTGTACCACTCCTCTAATCCTCATTGACTCATTCTTCTGGAAGCTATGAACCTGTGCTAACATCACATTGTTTTCTCCATCCTTTTCCTGCATCCTCCGGAGCTTTTTCCTCTTCACTTTCTTTAGTTTCAACTTGCTGATCAGAATTTTCTGCAACCTCTTCTTCATCTGATTGGTATTCTATCAGCAACGCCTTTGCTTTGGAAGCACAGCTGTGACCCTGTGTATAAGGTTCTCTACACGTAAAACATAGCCCCTTTCTCCTTAGCTCATTAAGGGTCTCACTATCAAGCTTAGTATACTGTTTCTTAGGCTGCTCATGTTCTTTTGGAGTGAATTTCTTATTGTTATCTTTCTTGGGCAGCGAGCTCTTTGACTAAAATTTTCTCCTAAATGCGGATGTCTCCATGTCCCTAGCCTTTTTGATGGCTTCTTGAAGGCTAGGAGAATTGAATGCCTTAATCCATCCTCTCAACGGGTCTGATAATCCATCTATGAACAACACTACCAACCTCCTCTTAGAAATATCAGTCACAAGTACAGATAACTTCTGAAAATCAGATATGTATGTGTCTAAGGAACCCCATTGTTTGAGTTGTGCTAGCTCTTTAAAGTTCAGCTTGGGATCTTTTTTGTCAAATCTTTTAATCAGCCTTTCTGTGAACTCTCTGTAAGCGGTAATTTGAGCATGCCCTAATGTTATCATACCATTATACCACCATTCATGCGCCACTCCATCTAAATGAATAGAGGCATACTGGATTGACTCAAGCTCCGGCATTGGGTTCAAAGTGAAATAAGTGTCCAATTTTTGCACCCATGCCCTGGCTGCCATCTTCCCAGACCCATCAAAGTATGGAAGTGTGAGTTTCCCTACTTTCTTTCGAAGCTCATATTGCTGGTCTCTATTTCCCCTGTGCTGGGAATGTCTTATCCTCAAGTCTATATAGTCTTTAAGTGTAATATCCATCTGGAAACCCGGTCCTGCATCCATCCAATCTTGTCTAAATTGATCCTGATACTCCAAAAGTGTAAGTTCGGGGTTTGCTGGAGCTTTTATCCTCTGTGGAAAATTAGGCATGAGGGGTCTTGCTAGAGCTTGTTGATTTCCAACACCTTGCTATCCTAACCTGTTACCATTACCTAGTTGTTCCATTCTTTGCACCAAATTAGTCAACCTGTTATTTGTCTCCTCTTGTTGTTGTGCAGCCCTCAATTGTCCCCTAACCAAAGTGTCCAATAAAATAGCCATTCTATCCGGAGGCTTGTCATTCCTGTTGTTTCTTTCATTCCTATTTCCATCTCCATCTCTGTCTCCCATATTGCTTGTGTTAGAAGACCCACTTGAAGAAGTTTCTAACTGCTGCTCCTCCCCCGAAGTAGTTGACCAATGTTCCCAGAAGCTCTCTTCTTTCCGTCTACTCCTCTCTAAATACCTTCTTTCCTTGTCACTCTGGCTCATAGAAGTCTAACCCATTGGTTGGCAGGAGATTTCTTGCTTTGGTACCACTGTAATAGACAACCCCAATTTTTTTTTTTTTAATGTTTTCCACTGTTGCTGTTTGCTGTTTGTGTTTTTTGTTGGTTTCTTGTAGCTTTTGGAAGGGTTTACATTGCATGCTTGTTTTTTGAACATGATGCATTAAAGTAAATAGAAAGAGAACATAAAGAAGTTGATAAAAAACACTTTCAGATGCAAGAAGTTTCTGATTTCTTCGATTTATATTTTCAGACTTACAAATAACATGAAATCAGAACTTTTAACTTATTATCAGACCTGGAAATGAGTTCTAACAGCAAAGTGGAAGCTTCCTTTGCAAGTACGCCTTGACCCCAAGTTGCAAGATGATAATACCCAGCTGGTAGGATCTTCTTAGCTGCGAAAAGGGTCCTAAAATCCACTGATTAAACCTCTTTTCAACCCATTGAACAAGCTGCAGCAATTCCAAAGAGGCCGTACCTTCTCAAGGAGGGCGATTTTCTTTAGAAAATAAATGCCTTCACCAAAAAATCTGCAACCAGCATGGAAAGGGCGCCCTAGGTAGGAATATTGATTTTTGAAACACACATTTTCATTTCTTTTTTCCTTTTTGACTTGTGAACAGAAATATGATTCTCTAGGCAAACTGAAAACTTCAGAAAACTCACCAAAAACACACCAAAACTAAAAAATAAAGCTCACCACACCACACCAGCAATCACACACCAAAATCCCTACTGCAAACCACCTAAAAGTATTGAAATATCTTCATTCTTGAAAGCCCAAATGTGTTCTCTGTCTGAAAACACCCTACACCAGCCTGAGCAGGGTCCTTCACTGTTGGGGCTAATCTTAGAATTGAGGGGTATCATCCTCAACTCTGTCCTGCAAGTCTCTGGTTTCAAACTAGTAGTGTAACACCATAAACAATCTCCAACATAAGTGAAAAATGAGCCTCCAAAAGACTTTTATGTTTCTTCTTTGAGTTGGACGCCCAAAACCCTAAACCCACGCCTTGCAAAAGCTTGGTTTGATTTTTAATTTATTTGAAATATTTCACCAAGTGGGACGCCCAAGGTGAGGGTCATTATATTTTAACTTTTGAAAACACTTTAAAGTGATAAGACTAGGCGCCTTGGTCACTTTTCTAAGTCCCTTTATGACCCCTTAATTTAACTTTATAACATAAAGTCATTTTTAATATACCTTTTAAAAACATTTGCCAAATATTAAAATAATTTCAACAAGTGACTTTAGTCATCAAAATATACCCATACTGACAAGCCAGACTTGGTCCATGCACTGAAAAGGACTTACTATTTTTAGTAATATACTAAAAATAACAAATCATCGTCCAAAGGCTCAAAACTGGAGGCAACTGAAAAGCATTGGAGCTCAACATAGGCAACCCACAACCATTGACCCTTGCTAAAAATAGTAAAGACCCGGCAAAAACACCAACTCAACTGGAATTGAGTCCCCTAACTTAACCTTCTAGCCAACAGGAACCTGAAAATTGGCTAGAGGTAATGTCCACTTATACTTGACTAGGAGGGGACATTGCATAAACACAAACATAGACACAAACACAGACACACTGACACAGACACAGACACACACAGACATAGACACACAGACGCACAGACATGGACACAGACACACAGACACATAGACACACACAAACACACACACAGACACACACATAGACACACACAGGCACATACAGGCACACACATGCACACCGCACGCACATGCACATGCGCACACACACACATGTTTATATATATTTTAAATTTATACCTTTCCTTGATCTTTTGAATTTCATTTTTTTTCCAAAATAATACGTACACATGCACACATGCACACACACACACGCACACACACACGCACACACACATGCACACGTACATGTGCACATGTGCACATGCATAGGTGCACACATGCACGCTCACACGCACACATGCACACACACGTTCACATGCGCACGTGCATTTGCACATGTGCATGTGCACACACACATGCACATGCGCACACGTGCACACGCACGCACATATGCACACACACACGCCCACACACACACCCCCACACCCACATGCACACACCCACACCCACACCCACACACACATGCACGTGCCCGCGCACGTGCACACACATGTACATGCACATGATCATACACGCACACGCACATAGACTTGGGCTAATACACCCCACACCTACACTCCACACTCATTAATAATATTACATCGCTCACAAGATCGCCAAGACATCGCATGTACATGCACACGCTTACATGCACATACACACACACATGCACACATGCACACACACACACATGCACACACACACACACACATGCACATGTGCACGTGCACACGCACACACACACGTTCACATGCGCATGCGTACGTGCACACGCACATGCGCACACGCACACGCCCACACACACACTCCGACACCCACATGCACACACCCACACCCACACCCACACACACATGCACGTGCCCGTGCACGCGCACATGCACACACGCACACGCACATGCACATACATGCATACACGCCCACACACGCGCACACACACGCATGCATGCGCACATGCATGCACGGATACACACACACTATTTTATACATATTTTAAATTGATACGTTTCCCTGACCTTTTGAATTTCATTTTTTTTTTCCAAAATAATACACACACACACACTCACACGCACAGACACACTCACACGCACACACACACAAGCACACGTGCATGCACACACATGCACACAGACACACACACACTCTGAAATATTCCGAGCCAATTTTTTTTTACTTTTTCAAATTGCAGATTACAAATGTACCCGTAAGGTTAGAGGAGAAAACCAAACGCTAAGAAAGCAATCCTAACCAATGGCACGGCGATGGCGAGCATTGGTCGAGGATCTTCTATTCTAATTGCAGGAAAGAACTCAACGTCAAGTATGTGCTACCCAATCCAATGCGGAGTGAGGGGCGACCATATGACGGAGTGAATTACAAAAGCAATGCTAGAAAGAAATGCTGAAAGATGAAACTACTCGACACCCAGAATGTGCTTGCTGACCCAAGATGGGAAAGTAGCTACCATAGGGCGGAGATCTATCTATTACAAACTTCAAATGAAATTGAGCATTACAAATTCAAATTAACAAGCTGAAGAATGACTGCCAGTACTACTGGTCAGTTTACAATTTCATATCATACGCCTGTCAAGATGTTAGAGCTGGAAATATGAATCATTACAATACGATAATATCTCTCTTGGCTGAGTTCAAGAAGCCACATCAAATCATTACAAGGATTGTAATTAACATTTTGTTTTTTTCTGTTTTCCTCAAATCTGTATTTTGTAATTGAAACCAGCAGCCTATGAATTGATTCAAATGCTCATATCTCCCTTATAACTCACTCAAATTTCCCAAATTAAGATGCAAAGACTAATATGATGATGGCCAACCTAGCAACTTAACCCAGACTCAATATGCAACGAATGTTTAATGCACGAATCCCAAGAAGGCTGAAAAGGTACGGCCTTGCTGAGAAAGGCGATTTCACTTTTAAAAATAATGCAAGCACTAGAAAATCTATAAACTGGAGAATATGATTACCCTTGACAAACAAAGAGAATGAGACGATACCCAGAAGGACTATTTTTGTATTTTTCAAGATATGAATAAAACATGCAATCTGCTGTATTAAATGATGCTAAAATGCTAAAACACTAAAATGCCCAAAACAGATTTAACAATGCAAGAAGCTAAACACAATGCTCAAACTAAATGCACTCACAGTACAATGATTCACCACTAGATGTTGTCTTCCAAACACGAAGTGATGCCCAAGCTAGGAGGCCTTCATTCCTCGAAGCAGTCCCAGAGCCAATCCGGCAGCATAATAGTATAGTCGTCCAAAGATCCCGAAATGATGCACAAGACTCCTTTTTATAAGTTCCGTTTGACTTCAAGAAACCCTAAATTCCAACTCAAGCTCAAACCCTAACTTTTCCTTCAATAAGGCGTCCTTTTCACCTTTAGCTCAATAATCATATTTTAATTAAAATATCACCTTGATAAATGCGCCCACCTTAATTTCCTTTGACTTTGGAAAATTCACCAAATATTAAATATAACCTTAATGAAGGCGCCACCCTTTGAGTCCACCTTTTAAAACGACATTAAGTCATTCGACTAGGCCAAGGTGATAAAATAACATTTTAATTATAATATTATTTTTAAGTGAAATGAGCTCGACTTCCCAGAACTGCATTCTGAAGCCCGAAACTGAATACGCCACTTGAGTCAACTGAAGGGGAAAGTCAACTGCTTGCTACCATCCTGTTTATTGCCAAAAATAGAATTTACTAAAAATAGTAAATTCCAGAAAATGCTCTGAATGCCGAGATGAACATACCCCTGCGAAGCCCTCTGAAAACCCAGAAGGGATCCGCCATTGAATCCACCATCTCTGAGCAATGACCTCCTCAAAAATAGGAAACCCTAATTTATCTTCCGACTAGCCTTTGGGTTTCCAGAAAAAAGGCCAACAGTCACAAGAACAATCAGGTTTGAGAAGGGGACATTACACACTCACACAGATAGGCACATGCATGTTTTTATATATTTTAAATTTATACCTTTCCCTGACCTTTTGAACTTCAATCTTTTTTCCAAAATATGGTGAAGCTCTTCCTATCTTGAAGCTAGCAAAATTTTTGAACCTGTTAGTTATGGATTTATTTCTTTTAGTCAGCATCAAACATGCATGAATGGATGAGGGCAAGCCGCTCAATTTTCTCTAATCATGATTATCTTTGTAAAACATTGAAATGATAGCCCCCTTTTTCCCCATCGACAAATGCCAATTTGGTGGATTATTAATGCATGTTACATTAGCTACAAACCAAGTCTCTACTATTCAATTCGAATAATTATTAACAGCGACATCTCTTCACTTGGTTGTGTGTGAATATATTTAGAAAGATTAAGGAAACACTTGCTCAGGGACGGCACTGCACAGTGCAGACTTACTCCAGATTACATGCCAGATCATGGGGCAATGTATTCAGCCAATGTAAATTGTACTCTGTCTCATTGTTTTCATTTTTGTGTCATTTGGTTGGTGCAGACTGCTACTGGAATTTTGAACCCTGCTGAATAGCTTGAAATTCTGTTGACCTGTGTAGTAAGCCAAGGTTCTCTATGCATATTTTCAAGCAATAAGTTGTCTGCAATGTCTGGTTCAAACTTCAAAGAACCATTTGATTGCCAAAGAGAAGAATAATGACATACCAATAGGGTATGAAAAATATCCAGTAGAAGCTACTATTAATTCACACATATCCCAAGGCTAAATACAAGTTGGTGTTCATGGGTAAATAAATCCTATGGGATTGATAAATAAAGAGTTGATCAGTTGATATGCATGTACCAGGCTGCTCACGTACAACTCTGATTCTTATGTGGCTGTTCTCTAACATATAGATGTTTAATTCTGTGCATTCCCATAAGGACCTACCAAGTCCTCACAAGATTCAGTTGATTTGTTGATCTTTGGGCTTTCATAGCATATAGATGATGGACCTAGAGATTGAGCACTTTATAATCAGATGTATCAAAAAAATAGAAGAATGATTTCAAATTTTCAAGTATCAAAGTGCACACGAGTGTGTAGATTTCTGAACAATATTTTCAGTGCTTCAAGAATGATGAGCTTGATTGGAGTTTGGATGCAAAAGTTATGACCTTCAGAAGATCAAGTCTAATGTCCACATGGATGTTAAATTGGAAAGAAACCCCTGATGCCCCTTAGGGGGTGCCTGGAAGCACCTAGAAATTTGCAATAATAAATGATCAATTTGAGATGGATTGTAAAGGTGGCAGGAATTCCTTCTATTTACATCATTCCTACACATGAAAAGAGGATAGGCCAAATTAGTCAAGGCACATATCCCAAACTAATATAATGTTAATCTTACACATTTAGACCACTTAATGAGAATGGTCATAGTAACACATGTATGCCCTATAAAAGGCACAAGGTACTAAAATAAGAGAAAAGGTAGCCCAAAGGTGTCCCATACATGCTGGTAACAAAATGAAACCCATCAGAAAGATGTGCAAGTTGAGATTATAATCTGCAACACTAACACTACTTATGTGTCTCTATTGCAAACTCTTGAATACCTTTGACATCTGACTAAGCTAAACAAGATGGGCCCCACCTTGAAGGTGCCTTTACACTTGGCAGGCAGGCTTTGAGAGATGTTAGGGATTGGAAGATCCTGATTGGATGCATAGTGAAAGGTCACTCTGCACCATTGATTTTCAATGAAGGACTTTCCACAACACCATTGTGCATAGGCTTAAAAGAACATGATGAACAAGGTAGCTGCCTGTGGAGGAAAATGACGGCTATTGTTTGGGCACTGGAAACATGTGTGGATCCTCCAGAGAACAGGTCAAGGACAATGATGATTCTTGTGCGGTTGTTTTCAAGTAATCATAACACCAAGAGGTCCTGAAAGATGAAAAAAAAAATTGCTTACATGACGAGCAATAAAATATCTCCAAGAAATGTTTTTAAGAAGGAATCAAGCATTTTCAGTTGGTGGCTTAAGTGGATCATCTACGTAGCTGTGGGAAATTTTGATGCCACTTGTAAGCTTGTAATGAAGCATTTTGATATGTGGCATGATATTGGTGCACTAGCTGCATTCCTAAATGTATAAATAGAGCTTTAGGCTCTTTTATTTCATATTTGGGCAATTTCCTTAATGAGAAGTATTAGCCTTAGCAATTTAATTTAATGCAAACTGATAGGCTTTGAAGCTTACTGTAACCAAGTATTTCTTGAAATATTCAATAAAGTGTTCTTTGGCTTAACTTAGCTCGTCATAAGATTGTGTGTGAATATTTAATTTTGTTCATAGTGTTGAATTTCTTAACTTTTACATTGACATGAATCGTGTTTATCTCAAATTTATTGTAAAGGATCTTTGTTCTATGTTATGTAGTTATTTGTTGTGGTCTTTGGCTTAACTCAACTCTTTTCATAAGATTGTGTGTGAATATTCAATTTGTTCATAGTGTTGAATTTCTTAACTTTTACATTGACATTAGTTGTGTTTATCTCAAATTTATTGTAAAGGATCTTTGTTCTAAACTTGGGACAGACAGTGGCTGGAGATGTTGAAAGGGCTAACAGCTGACAAATGCTGCCACTGCATAGTATGGTACTACACCCATACTTCAGACTGTAAACAATGAAAATCACTAGCAGGGAACTAGGAGTAATGATTTAGTACCTTAAAACTAGTAAAGAACACGCTAACTTTTGTATCAATCCAAATTGAGCATGAATACAATCTCGTTAGATGCAAATTGTACGATGAACTAGTACCAAGTATGAACCTTGAGCAATGCATAGAATAGAAAAAATCATTGGAACCCCTAAAAAAAATGCTAGAATATAGGCAAATTTCTAATCAAACTTAATGATTTTTGTTGCCAAATCCAACAATATTCTCAAATTTATGCCAGGACACTCCGAAACTTGAGCCACTTGCCAAACCCACATATGCAAACATAGAGAAACCACCAATGAAAGCTCAGCTTCTCAGAACCAGATTTTGGTGAAATGAAAGTCAATCTTGATTCTCTTGAGCTTTTAGACATGATGGTGAAGTTCCTATGGCTCCATTGATCACAAAAAATCAGCTCACACTTAGAACCCAAAAAACCAAGATCTCTCACAATCCCGTTGCTTCCGTCAATCCATTCTAATTCTCTTGATCATCCAAAGGTGCAAGAGAACAGCATACTGGGTTTATGAGAAAAAACGCATGCACATTGATTTGCACCCAAATCTCTCAATAAATGAGAAAGATGGACTAGACTAGGACATCATGGCCTTGATAACATGTTGGATTTTGCAATAAGCAAAAAATCAACTAAAACCAAATGCCATAGTGATAGCCACAACACTACTCAAGACTAAATGATAGGCTGAACAATGCTATTTTCCATTAATCAAGAAAGCAAGTACAATGCAAACTAGAGAGCACGAGAATAGCAAAAGCAAAGCTAGGTGAGTGCATTTATAAGAAATGCAAATAAGGAGGAAGGTGAAATATGTAGAGACACCACTCACTCCACTCACCATTATTATTTAAAATGAACCTAGCTAAGTAAGCTAAACTAGGTGTAGGAGAATACCTAATAAGTAATAAGCTAATGAAAATAAATAAAACTCTACATCAATAGAATTATGATGAACAAGCTAGCTGCCTATCGAAGAAAATGACAAGGCTATTGTTTGGGTGTTGGAAACCTGTCTGGATCATTTGGAGAAGAAGTAGATGACAACAAAATCCCTTTGTGGTTGTTTTCAAGTAATCATAACACCAAGAGGTCACAAAAGCTAACAGAAGAAATTGCTTGCACAACAAGCAATAAAATGTCTCCAAGGAATATTCTTCAGAAGGAATCAAGCATATTAATCTGGTCTATGGCTTATGCAGAATACCTGGATAGCTGTAGTGTATTTTGATGCCACTTGTAAGATTGTCATGAAGCATTCTGAGCCATTGCATGAATTACGTGCACTTGTAACTGGACAAATTTTGCTTTAGGTTTTGCAGTTTTGTCTTTTAGCAATTTCCTTAATGAGAAGTGTTAGCCTCAGCAATTTACTTTTATGCAAACTTATAACCTTTGAAACTTAATGTAAATGAGTATATCTTGAGGCATTGAATAAAGTGTTTATGGGTTAACTAAGCTTTTATCATAGTATTGTGTGTGACCATTCAATTTGTGAGTGGTGTTAAATTTCTTACCTTCTACATTGAGATAAATCGTGTTTATGTCAAGTTTGTTGTAAAGGTTCTTTGTTCTGTGTTATGTGGTTAAGTGTTGTTGAAATGACAAGTACTCTGGTGCATCACTTCTTTCTTCTTGGATAGTTTCTTACCCTTTCCACCCCAAGCACTTTAGTATAAGTGTTAGAATAGGGAGCCAGCCTAAATTCAGATGTTCCTCTCAACGTGAACTACTTGCAGCTTCCCATTGGCAGGATCTCACTGCAGACACTGTAATTAGACAGTTTGACCTGTGAACAGGCACATTAACAGATTAAGACATGGCAAGTATCAACAAAATGATACAAATAAAAGATTGGATTAAAGGGTAACATACATACATGATTTGATGTAAGATGCATAGTAAATCTGTTCTCAACCATACTAACAAATCTGTATTTTCATTACCCAGAAAAATGAACTAATTTTGTTCATATTAATTTAATTTTTAGAGTTAAAATTGCATTGTTTATGGCAATTTTATTAGTAAGTATAAAACTGTAGTTATGATCACATGATCCTAGAAGATAGCAGACCGAGAAACAGAGAGCTAAGTGAGAAATTACTTAACAGTCATTTGGCAAGATAAGGGGAATGCTTTGTGTTTGTTGTTGGATGACAGTAGTTACAATATACGACTTTCAAGAGAAAGATTGTGACTGAACATTTGCTTACCCAATAATTTGTTGGTTGCATCAGTTGTGGTTGGAGTTTGTTGATTGTCAGATGCTAAGACAACAGAGTGACTTGTTATAATTAATTGTTATGAATTTCTTTTCATTTAGAAAGAAATAGAATTGTTAGACAAGTACATTCTATGTTTCTAACAAGCTGGGGACCAAATGCATTTAAATCTTAATGTAGCGTTTGTATTCTCTGTATTTATTTTAGATTTGAGGACCTGATCACCATGTCATTAGCTGTTAAGCACTTAATTAGACCCTTAGTCAAATTTATTCCTCTATTTCTAAGGGAATTCTTTTCTGAATGAGTATTAAATGATCTAGAAGACAATTTAAGTGTTACAATCCATTATTAACAGAGTATACATGCATTTAATTGGAATATATGGTTAGGATCTACGTTTACTCAAGATGTAATAGATGTAAGAGCACCCGTGGACTGATTGCCATAGTATACAAGATCTCATCTTTACTCACTTGTTAAGCTTAAGTTAGCTAACATTCATTATCTTGTGTGAAGATTTACTCCTTTCTCATATTCTTAAATCAGTTGCCTTTACCTTATTAGAGATTCATTAAACTGCTAGTTCTCTGAGAATTCATGGCAAAATGCTATGAGAATGTATATTCCACCTTAATCAAATAGGTTTTAGGCAATGATATTATTCTTAAGAGTACAAGATTATAATTGCAGTCATCTTTCCTATGGGGATACTTCATGTCCCCAATTGCTGGAGGAGTATTAGTAGATCGCTATGGTGGCAAACATGTCATGGCATGGGGTGTAGCTGTGTGGTCACTGGCAACCTTTCTTACTCCATGGGCTGCAAGTCATTCCTCCCTAATGCTTCTCTCTATGCGCATGTTGCTTGGTATAGCAGAAGGTGTAGCTCTGCCTTGCATGAACAACATGATCTCAAGGTAAATGGACGATTGATTCATTACTTTGTCTTAGGTAACGTTTTTTCCACTCTTATATAGGAAGAAAATAAATTGAGTAACCTTAATATATGTGTGCTTAAAAGCAGCTGAGTCATCACATTTTTCCCAATTACATAGCACACTTGTGCTTCTTGATTAATTTGTGATCCAGAATTTCTTTTTAATGAATGCCAGTGGGACTCAATAGACTTATTCATGAATGTTTTATTAGTTTCTACTTATTCTCTTTCATTGCATGATATGACACTTTACAAAGTAAATTTGGAACTGTGTGCCCTTCTTGCAGGTGGTTTCCTCGTACAGAGCGTGCAAGAGCAGTGGGTCTCTCAATGTCTG
>VDFB02373816.1:0-47492 GCA_007258455.2 Sequoia sempervirens
AAGAACTCAAATTCATTCCAGCAGCATAACAATAGCATACACAAGTCTAGCCTCACAAATGAGGCCACATCCTCCTTATAAAGCTTTTTGGAGGGATATATTCATAATTTTGAAATAATAATTCCATTATTCACCAAAATGACCTTTTAGAAAGATAAATAACATTTGAATGTGCAAAAAGACCCCATGCCCTAAGTGTCCAACTTTGAACCCACTTTAAAACCTTTTTAAAGAGATTCCACTTAAGTTGTCACTTTAGTACTTTAACATTAAAAACTTAAGTGATTATTTAAATTATTTTACCCAAGCTGTAGAAAGCATTGAAACAACATAGAAAACAAACTTTGATCATACCAACATGATACTGAAGACTTGGGATGATGATCGGAGGAAACTCGATAACTTACTAAAAATAGGCTACTCCTCCAAGAAGTTTGGCGAGCTCCCTAAATGTTGGAAAACATTTTTGAAAGTGTCACGATGATCCACACCACTAACTAAACTTGTTTCCATGAATAACAACACTGCAATTTTGAACCTGCGCTCTCCAAGAGCTTTGGAGTTCCCCTTACCAATTAGCCTACGAGAAACTCAAAAAATAGGCTAATTGTCCATCGATTGATTATGTTTGAGAAGGGGACATTATATTTTGTCATTCTCATTTTCAGTGATTAGGATCTTAGTTGTGTGAATTGATTGTCGAGTGATTGTAAGGATTTATCTACAATTGATGCACCGTGAAAGTCCCTCTATCCTCAGACACCATGTGGGGTGCTACCCCTTGACCCCACTGGGGGGTGCCACCCCCATACCTTGCTCTAGTTTTATAAATAAAAATGTTGTTTTGGGCTACACTAGAAGGAAAATTAGTCTTTTTCTCCTTGTTTGTCTTGAAATAACATAAACATTGTTTTTTCCCTATTTCTATGAAAATTTAAGTAGTTTTTAGTTTCCCCACCCAAGTAATTTAATTCCATGTATACTTTTGGTTGGCCAAGTCAACCACAATTCCGAGTAATGCTAACATGATAAAAAATAGATTTACATGTTCTTTAAATTCATTATTTATGTAATTCATACATTATTTAAGTTTTCTTTGTGTATGTATGTACTTATTTTAATTTGCCAATTTAGGTTTGAGTGGGCTGTCGAGTTTTGTGAGTCCAATTTTTTGAACTATGACCAAAACAATTCAATTGTTATGCCCTTGGTAAAATTATAATGATTATGACAAGGTTTCTTGAACATTTCTATGCTTTTACTCAACATCTTAATAACAATGATTTTGATGATTGGATAGTAGGTGAATCTAATCTATTTACATCCCAATATATTGATTGGATCATAGTTTACATAATCGGCAAGTCACTGAGTACTTTCCTTTTTTTTTATTCACAAGCTTTGGTGAGGCTTACTCGTCGAGAATCACCAAAAATCAGAATTTTTTTCCATTAAACTTGCAGTGCCAACAACATGTCAAAATTGAGGAAGAAAACCTGAGTTAGATATTGCAAAATATATTTATTTTTCAAAAAAAATATTTTTTAAGGTGGAAAGTTTTGTTGAGTTTTTCTCAAGTACTCTCTGAGTTGATTTTTTTGGCTTGCCGAGTACTCTCCGACTCCAAGTCTGTGAACTATGCCTTTAAAGTATCCAAGAAATTGCCACTTGCAACAACTTTAACAAGGAAACATGTCATGTGCAACATGTCTATTGAAGGAAGACAAAACTTACAATATTCCATAGAAGTCAATACTTGCAACAAATTTTTATAAGGAAGATAACAACTATAATATCTTTTCAAAGGAAAGAAGATGATAAAACTTGCTTCATTAGAAAATATCATAACTCACACTAAAGGGCTCCAAAATTCCACACTTCCACAAGAAGTAACTTTATTATTGAGCAATTCATGCCAAACAAATCCATAGCAATGCAGCCATCAAATCTCGACCACAAAAGGAAAAAAAGAGTGCATGGATCGTATAGCATAAAAATATCACTCTCAAACTTGAAATGATGCAACTAAAAATATCAAAAAGGATGTTCTTTTCATGTTTATTTCTTCTACAAAGAGGGCCCAATGGAGATCTCCACTTCTTATACCTATTAAGGAGTTCAATTTTGTTGGCGTTTCAATTCGCACCTCTGGAGTGCATATTGGAAATGGACAGCTATGCACAGATAAACTGCTCTTCAAATTAGGAGGGGAAGCTCCCTCTTTTGCTGATTGTGTAAAAAGTAAAGTAAACTAAATTCATATCTTTTTATCTCAGCTGAGAGCACAAGGTTTATAAAACTCTATGCATTGTAGTTGAGGTTTTCTCTGATTTCGTAATCTCAACTACAACTAGGCATAAATTTATAACGCCTCTATCTCCTCAAGTAAATTCAAAACAAGAGGATTTAGAGGTAACGGGGAATGATTTGGGTAACTTAGAAAAACTGATTCTCAGAACGCATCCAAAGGCTCATTGCTCTTTCAGATGTAGGCTGAAATAGAGTTTATGAAAGTAAAACAACAAACGATAAACTAGATCTCAGGATTCCCTCGAAGGCTCGTTGCTCTTTCAAGGTGTAGGCTGAAATAAAGATTATAAGAAACAACATCAAACGATAAGCTAAATATCAGGATTCCCTTGAAGGCTCATTTTTCTTTTTGAGGTGTAGGCTGAAATAAAGATTATAAGAAACAACATCAAATGATAAACTTAATCTCCAAATTCCCTCAAAGGCTCATTGCTCTTTTCGAGGTGTAGATCGAAACAAAGCTTATAGAAACAACAATATTGAAAGATCTTGAGAATTTTGGATCAAAGACTCATTGTAATTTTGATTTTATTTTCTCAAACTCAAGCAACGGCTGCATGTTGGGACAACAAATTGTATGAAAGAAGACAATCATACAACATATGATCAACCAAAATACACTGGAAAAAGATTGAACACAAGTACATGAACAACAAGAAAGCTAGCAAAAACAGCTCAACATTTTGTTATCACAAGTATGGTTAAATTACAATGAGCAAGGTTGATCTTATTTATAGACACTCAAAGGAGTAGGGAACCCTAAAATCTCCTCGAGTTAACAAATAGTTCTTGCTAATCTACAAGATTTATTCCTATGTCTAAACAATGGTAACTCAAAAACTAATTGGAAAGACTACTTCAGTTAACTGATTTTAAAACTAAATAGAATTCCACTGTACAAAGGTGTCTCCAAAAATAGACATGCATGAAAGGTGGGACAACAAGTTAACTTGGAAAAGGCATCAATTTTAACTGTTGTGTTAAATGTGATCTTTGGAAAAGGTGGGACATCCTAACTGGCAGCTCACACCTCAACAACTTGAGTTATCATCTCCTCCAACTAGTTGTTAATTGTCTCTACACTCAGACAACTGATACTTTTCAACATGATGTGGTGTCACCGCAACATCTCTTCGCCACTTGTAATCTGATTCTATAACTCCCTTCCCCTCTCAGTTGCATCATCAAACTTTGCTGACATGGCTGCAACTTGAGTCAACTTGCAATCAACAAGATCACAGCTAAAACTACCACGGATGAGATTCTGAAACTCTGACTGCAAGTCACCAAGATCAACGTACTCACCATTCTCATGTTGATACTGGAAACGAATCTGAAACACGAAAGTTCGTACGAACTTGATGACACTTGCAACCTTTCCTCTATACTCAGCCATTTCTACAGACATTGCTTCGTGTGTTTTTACCTTGAAGAGGAGTTGTTCTCTCCAAGTAAAAAGCATTTCTTTGTTCTCCTCTGTAGTGACTGAATCGTAGGCCATCTTCAAGTCGGCAATGGTGATCTCATCCTTGGGTTTCTCTTCTGCCATGCTTAGCTTTGACTGCTGAATTTCTAAGTGAAGGTCATGGGCATTGTACCTCAACTGGTACAATTCTGCAAGTATGAACCGACTCTTAGTAACGAACTCTTCTACCCAGTCTCTCAGGTATTTACCATAAAAACCAACTGACTTAGTTGATTTTGCTTTGCAGGTAACTCCAGCATTTGCGGAAGCAAGGCAGTGACGTTTGAAGTGTCGTGAAGGAGGTTGGAGATGTATTGTCATAACTGCTGGTTTTCAGCCTTGAGGGGGGTACTTTGTCTCACCATCTTTGACAACTCTTTCCTTCATGCTTACTGCTGCAACCTCAAAGAGATATACATCAGCCTGGTGTGTGCTTTTACCAAGGTTGGCTTTCACCAAAGTGAAGTTGTCAACCTCTACTTCATCCGCATTTTTGTTCTCAAGTGGTGCGGCAATCTCAATGACAATCTCGTTGTTGGCGTTCTTTTCCACATGAACTTTCTTTCTGAACTTCTTTTTTGATGTGTCTTGGTAGACATGATCGAATTCTACAAAGTTCAATTGGTAGGACGGATTTCTCCTCTTCCTACCTAGGAGATTCTCAAGCCAAGAAGAGTCTCGACCAACCTTACTGAAAGGATTGGTGCTAGTCTATGAACTCCTGATGAGTGAGATTGTGTTGAGATGTCATGTGGTGGAAAATCTGGCTCCAAGTCAATGTGAATTGGAGACTACTACGGTGGTGACAGAATAGGAGGCTTTGCTTCCACTTCTGGCACTGTCTCAGCTGTATCTGTGGTTGTGTTCATATCTTGCTCTTGCTGATTTACATCAACAACTTGCATCTTTCCTTTCAAATGTCCTAACGTTCTGCTTCCTTTAGGAGGGTTACTCCTTGCTTTCTGTTTGGGTTTCCATTTTGAAGTGGAAGGTAGTGTGGTAGTAATCGGTGGAAGCT
The DNA here is from genome assembly GCA_007258455.2 of Sequoia sempervirens. Lineage (NCBI taxonomy): Eukaryota > Viridiplantae > Streptophyta > Pinopsida > Cupressales > Cupressaceae > Sequoia > Sequoia sempervirens. The sequence continues at coordinate 4,794 of VDFB02373816.1, forward strand.
CTGTGATTGGAGTGACTACCTTCCACGTTCTCTTGTTGTCTAGGAAAAGTCTATTGTTCCTTACAACTTTGCTTGTCCTTTCCTCCATGGATATGCTTTCCTTGGTGTACCAATCAACGGATCGAAGTGGCTGCAAGTCAATTTGATCTCTGAAAAATGTGAGAAGTATGACATCCCCATCATCATCCGATAAATCTTCCACATCCTATGACAAGAAATCAGTGATTTGTGGAAGAGTGAATCTGTTGTAATTGCACCTGTGCACTTCAAACTCGTCTTCATAGCTAAACCAATAATCCTCCATGGAAATTTTATGTGAAGAATGGTGGCCAAGGTGTGCTGAAAAGTGACCCCAAGGGTCATATGAGCATCTTTCAATGAGAAACTTAAGATTAAGTTTCATCATTTCGTTGTTCATAGCCTTGGCATCAACTACTGATCTGCACCTGTAAATACACATTATGAAAGCAAAGTTGGCAGCTGACTTGTGTTTATTGCACAAAAAGGTGTGGACTTCGTGTAACTGCCATAGAAACTCCATGAATACCACCTTATCCGATGGATAATGGGGTAACATGGTTGGATGACCTGAGTAACCATATACGCAGATGTAGGTAAACGTAGGGAATTGGATGAACCAATCAGCCCAGTTTACCATTGCCAATTTGGCTTCTAGTGAAATGCGTACATGTAACTCATGATCAAGGTCCCTCACTGTGTGCATTAGGAACTGGTCATTCACTTGCTCGAAGTGTCGTTCTAACTATGAAAATTCAAGCTGCGAGAAATGTTGATGAAACACCCAAAGTTCCTACAGTATTCAACCCTCTAAACTGGCCTTGAAAGGCTATTAGATATATGAGGTGTGAACCCATATGAAATTCGTGGGCCTTGAAGAATCCGGTCATCTGGTTGTGGAGAATGTTGCTGATCAAGTAGACCAATCATAATGTTCTTTGATGTTGACAAGTTGAGACATGATGTAATACATCCATGGCTAAAACTGGTTTGCTTTTGCTTGACCGGTGACACAGTTGAGTAGAGTGATCCTGCTTGCGTACTTGTCTCTGAATTCTCCACGTCCCATGTTCTTCGACAAGCTATTTCTTTTCTCTTTAAGCCACCTTTTTTCCATTCTTTTCTGATATTTTTCCTTTGACGTGTTGAACGCCCTTTCACACTCCTCCATTGATATGACCAAGTTGTTCGTACAAGGTGGGATAGAAAAGCATCTCTCGATATCCTTTGGCTTGAGACTGCAAGTGATTCACCCATCAGTTGACTGGATTTCCTACAAGGTGGGGTTGTAATGCTTTGCGCTGTGGTGGGAAATGACGCTGCCTCAAGTAACTTGGATTGCTCAATATTTTGCATTGTGGTGTGATCTACACCATCTAGCTTGTCCAAATCAACTTCTGGGTGTGCTTGATGCAAATCGGTGTCAGCCGTCTTCAGGAAGTCAAGAAGCAAGACCGATTTGGTCTTGAATTCAACTTGAGAGAACTACATTCTAAAAATTTGGAAGAATGACTGGGCACACAACACTATTTGAACAACTTTTTTTGTAGAGGCTAAAAATAGCTTCACCGAGGGGGCAATTTTTACGAAAATTTTTGAGATGTGGGTTTTGTTAGGAATATCTTTTTGAACGAACCCAAAATGTTAGATTTTTGAAAAAATGACTTTTTCTTGGACATGCAAAACAACCCCTCAGAAGAAGTTGTAGAAGCTACAAAAGCTTATTTTTCCCAAAAAATTATGGCACATGGGTATTGTAGGCGCCTCTGTGCTAAGCAAACCTAGTTTGTCAATTTCTAATCAGGATGACTTTTTGCATAAACCCTAAAAATTGGAAGCAACGGGGCAACTTTTTCGGAAAATTCTAGCACGTGGGCTTTGTGGCCAATCTCGTGTTGAATGAACCCAGAAAGTCAGATCTACGAGAAGATGGAGTTTGCTCGAGCATGCAAGAAAACCTAAGACAAAAGTAGAAGAATTTGGGGGAAAAGCTGGAGATATGAATTGCTGCCTTTGAAAAATGAAACCTTGAGATATGAAGTCTTGAAAAACGTCCTTCTATGCAACTTGAACCTAGAAATACGAAGAACACTGAAAATGGCCACCGTTTGATCTTTTAAATGGAATTTGTGAAGAAAAATATGTGTTTTCTCTTCAACCTACAAAGAATAATGAAGAAAATATTCCTAGATGCTTGATAAATATCAATTGGAGGTGGAAGCATCAATTAGGGCATCTAAAATCTTGATTGAGGAGTCAAATCGTGTGATTGAAAATTAACTAAAAGAATCTCCACTAATTTTGGGATGCCTAGACATGAGAAAGTCTTCAAAATTTGCAATTGGGAGTTGACTTTGGATGCCACCTTGCTAGTGTTAGGATATTTTGAAGATTTTCAACTTCTACTTGATAAACAACCTCCATTTGATCCCTGATTCCGGTCGCCTGATTGATCTTGAGGCATGGTTGATAGATTCAATGCAGAGCTAGATCAACATTGAAGAGATGTTCTTGGAAGCAACAAACCTTGAATATGACTTCTAGTGGCTTGAATCCTTGGGCGCCTTTTCCTAGAAGGGTGCTTTTTCTTGCCAGACTTAACCAATTTTCAGAGATTTGCAAATTCCTCCATTCTTGACCTTTTGTGCTTTGATCTGCAATCACCGGTGATTGATGATTCCCGTGAACATGCTGAGATATTGAATGGATAACCAGTTCAATTCCAGAAAGGATGACTAGTATTGCAAGCTTTGAAAGTTGATTAAGAGGGCTCAAAAGTATGGGCGCCTTGACCTGCAGGGGTGCTTTTGTGCTTCTAAGACATAATTTGCACCTTGTAACCTTTCACAAAATGCTCCAGTTTGGTCTTTGTTGCTAGATGTTTGATTGCTCCATTGGATTTGTTGACGGTCTCATCACGGAGACTAATCAAAACGAAGGACTTCTCAAAAGCTGTGAAGCACAAAAGCTACATTTGGTGCTCCAAAAAGTTGGGCGCCTTTTGCTAGAAGGTTGCATTTTCCTCTATACTTAGCCAATTTTTCGCATTTTTCAACTTGCCTTCACTTTTAGTGTTTCACGCTTGATCTTCGTTTATGAGCATTTGATAGATCCCGTGGATTGGCAACTGGATTTATCACAAAGTTGAAAGGATTCAAAGAAGACGCCTTGGAGAAGACAGCTGCTAAAAACTTCATCTGGTTGCTCAAAATGCTGGGCGCCCCTGGCCTGTAGGGGTACAGTTGCTCTAATGAACTTCAATCTATCCTTCGTTTCACGTGCTCCTTTGATCAACAACTACTACTGTTTGATAGGTCTCATGGATTGGCGAACAAATTCATTGCAAAGTTTGGCTGAATCTGGAAAGATCATCTAGAGATAACCAATCCAAAAACTAGCATCTGATTGCTTTCTTCTTTGGGCGCCCTTGGGCTACAGGGGCGCTTTTCCTTTTGATTGACTGCCATTTTTTATGACTTTTTCTTTCAGCATCTTCTACCTCTGCCTTCGTTTTCTGGTGTTTGATGAATCTGATGAATTTGCTTGACGATTCATCAGAAAGTTGGCAGAATTATGAAGAAGATGACTATTTTAGCAAAACTTGATAACTACATTTGGCCTCTTGAATTCATGGGCACCCCTGGCCTATAGGGGCACTTTTGGCTCCAAAGTTAGTCATTTCTTGATGATTTTGACCTCCTTGCACTTCGCGTTCATCATGTCATTGACTTGAGATGACCGCGATGTCAACGATGCGACCACGTTCACCGTTGTGATTGTTCTCACCATTTTGTGTGCACGACATTTTGAAAATTTGACCAAGGCATTGACTCCGTAGCATCGCTCTTGTGGCAAGGCATGCATCTTCCAAACTTAGAATATTTTTTGCATTTTTCAACTTTTGAAATTCCCCTCTGTCGTTGAGCATCTTTTCAAGCATCTTTCACCATAGAATCATTTGTGCAGCGTCTGAGGCTTAGATCTTGATACCTAGTGCTGGCCATCTGCCATTGATGACCTCAGAGGCCCTATCTTTTCTCTTGAAAAAGTGAAATAGACCCACCAGAGCAAAACTAACTTTTTGATGATTCTGACTTGACTAGTGTGATCGTGAAGTGAAATTAACCTATCAAAATTATTTTGAGTCATTTCTGGAAAGATCCTATTTTTTAGGATTTTCCTAAAAACAGGTCTTGAAACCCTAATTTTCAAAATTTGCAAGTATCCTCCTAACAATAAACCCACAAAAAGCTCATGCTTCGTTTGACCTAAAATTGACTTTTGACGACAATTTTACAAGATTTAGACCATTTTTACCAAAATGCCTTATTGAAGCAAAATTTTTATTTTGGGTACAACAAATTTATTGGTCCTCTTTCTTTGCAGCCAACCTCTCAACCTAGTCTTTGCAAGGGATATATCCTTTTTTTGGTACTCTTCCTTATAGGAGATTGCTTTTTTTGTTCCCCCCTCAAGATCTTGGTGTTGGTGATTCTTTGAGGTTTGTTTCTCTTTTAATTTATCAACATTCATGATAGGAACTCCCTTTTAGGTACTCCTTATGTGCCCCTTGTTTCCTTCTTCTAGGGAAAGAGGTGCTTAATCAATCCATTAGAGAGGAAATTTATTGTTAGTATATCCAAGTTACATGAATTGCCCCTTTGAATTCTTAAAGATGGTTAGAGAGGAAATTTATTGAAGGAGCCAAGGATATTATCATCAATCCATTAGAGAGGAAATTTATTGTTAGGGACCTTTTTGGACTAGCCTAACCATCTTCAATATGGTTGGTTTCATGTTTTGAGAATTCCCCTTGACCAATTGCAAGTGTACTCCAAGCAATTTTGATTCAAGACACCACCATATTTCACAAAGTGAAAAGGTTTACTGCCTTTGTTCTTTCTAGGAGGCAGAGATTGAGGAGCATTTTATTTTTTGGTTTTTGGTCTACAATGAAATCCATGGGAGGTACATGTTTATACAAAAAAATTGATGGTTCTTTATCCAGTTTCTTCCAATACCCTAATTAGAGATTATTGGCCCTTTTTTGTCATGGAATCATGAGGTTACCACTTTTATGCATATATTTCTTCATGGAGGTCCAAGATCTACTAGATTGATTACTCCATTCTTTCATCCCATCATAGATGTAGGAGGTGTAAGTGCCCTTTGGCTAGTATTGATTCATGTACACATTTATACTCGGTAACGTATTTCTCATTCTTGTAGTCTATTACAACTAGGACTCCTTAGCACCCCAATTCTCATTCTAATGGTCATGGATCTATCCTTTCTTAACATTGGGGACCCTCTAACACCGCACCCCTATTTCACAACACAAATCTCAAGGGAAAGCTCACATCACAATTTTTAACTATTACTTTTAGTTCAAGTCGACCTTGAGTGTTAGGGGAGGTTCTATGCAAAATTGACTTTCTCCTAGGATTCTCCATCCAATCCCCCTTAGCCTTGGACTTTCCTTGGTGAGCATTCTTTGTCTCTATATTTGTACTCCTATAGTGATTGATGATAATATCCTTGGCTCCTTCAATGCTTCCCAAAATACAAACTCTTAATTTCTTTTCTTCCCTATTTGAGTGGTGTTCATTTGCTCCATTTCTTTGTGGGACTGTCCCCTCACACATCTATTTATACTCATACTTGTTTAGAGATTACCTTTATTTGGTTAAACCCTATGTGTATATTTCTTTATTTTTCCTTTTTTTTCTTTCTTTATTTTATTTGTTGTGAGTCTAGGGCCCCCATTTTGCACTAGGTCTTTGCTATTGCAACTAATGTAAATTTTAGTTTTACACAGGAATCACCATGCTTTACATTACTGATCATGGTTGTAGATTCAAGGTTTCAAAAAATGAATATTTTCAAGGTATTTTGATTCCTGTGTAAAGCATGTCTCACAATTTTGTAAATTCAAGGTTTCAAAAAATGAATATTTTCAAGGTATTTTGATTGCAGAATTTTGGGTTTGTTCTCTAGAGATTATTGTAGAGATTTTGTGGTGCTTGAAGATGTTTCAAGCTTTTACCCAATGTTGGCCATACAACTGTGATTGCTTGTGAAGCCCTAGCAAGGCCATACCACCATTCTTGTTCAGGGGGTGTGACAAGAGGTTGAAGTCAACAAAGTTTATTAGAGACATCCTCCTTGATCCTAGGAAAAATGACAAGTGTGGATTTGAGGATTATTTTTGTAGGTATTACTTTGTATGAGGGCCATACCATTGAAGGATATTCCAAGTGTTGCTTTCCATAATGTTTTAAGGCTTGGTCGCCTAAGATTTGAGGGCTATTTCCAGCCAAAAGAGATGCTCAACTCATTTGCAACATTTGCAACAACTTTCAGCCTGGAAAATCACCTTTTGGAGGAGTTATGAATTTTAAGGAAAATCACCCCTATCTATTCCAGCGCCCTGGTTGTTGATCATGACTGAAGTACTTTCCAAATCTCCTAACTTGACATTTTCTATGGATTGGAGGTTGTTATATGTGTGCTAGGTTGGTTTAATGATTATCTATGTCCTTGGAAGGTGCTTATGCATTCTTAGTGGCTGTTATCAAGGGGCTCCTCTAGCTGTTTGGGCTGAAACAATCTATTTTTAGACCTACTCATTGCTTAGAAATATATGTCAAACCTGATCAATCAAGAAACGGTGATATTAATAGTGCTTGGGGGTGTTTAACAAATATTCCTTCAACTTTAAGTCTACTGAGGTGTGGATTTTGGCTTTGGGTAGCTTGCTAGGTAAGTTTCACTTGTTGTCCTAGCTGATATAGGGCTACATTCTGTTCTTTCAGACCAGCAATAGTTCATCTAATTCTTGTTTAAAGGTATTTGACGTTAGATTTCACATGTTTATATATATTCTATGTATTGAAGCATGGATTTTATATATTTATCCTCTGAGAAACTTATAACAACAATTTATGTATGTTGAAAATTCAAAATCAGAACTTTATAACAGCAAGAATCTTTATTTGCATTGTTCATGTTATGCTCTTACCCTAGGTGAACAAAAAAAAAAAGGGGTGGTTATTATAGTGGTATCAAAGTTGGTTTTCCTACCAGCCTGTGCTCTTAATCCTATTGTCAAGCTACAGTTGTCCCTATGAGTGAGAGGGAATTGATATAGTACACCCGAGAGCAAAAGAAGACAAGACTGCAAACTCCTTTTGCAACAGATCAGAGATTACATTAGAGTTCTACTAGTGACTGTGATAGTTCTACACATTCCTCAAATCATAGCCCACTTCAAATAATGGGTGACAAGGGTAAGGATAGAGCTGGTTCAGTTAGTCCCAACACTAGAGCAGAGAGGAAATTTGATGCAATGCTCAATATGATGTCCCAAATGTTATCAAAACTCAATTAGAATATGCCACAGGGAGCTTAGAATATTCCACAGGGTATTCAAATGCAAAATGGTGAAACAAGTTCTACAAATCAGCAGAATGATACACAATTGCAACAGTATCAGGGTTTGTTCCTAGACCACTTCAGCCTTATTTTATGCATAGAGAAGAGGTACAAGTTGCTCCAAAGGTTCAACTTCCTTTGGTAGATGAGGTGAGGGTTGGTTATGCAGAGTATGCTACACAACCTAATGAGATTAAGAACCATTTATCTTTTAATGAATTCTTGAATTAGAGGATGAAGAGAGGAGGTGGTAGAGCTAAAAAACAAAAGACCAACAGTTTAGAGAGACTTCTAGCATGCACTGGGGAAGGTGCAATTACCACTTTTTGATGGGAGTGATAAATGTACTACTAGAGCATGGGTAGATAAGTTAGACAATTATTTGGCACTCAGACCTGCTACCCAATTTCCACCTGCGGGCTCAAGTAGGGGGAATTATGTTTAAATTCAGCAGGTGGGTTAAATGTGGCTCCCATAAGGGTTGAGCCCAACGTGCAGGTGTTCAGATTTCATTGGGAAGGTCTTCATTTCGTGCTATTTCACAAGGAGGTCTATTAGAAAGCATGCCTCGATTAGATTTGGCACAAAACTCCCCAGAGATAAAGTCGATGAGAGCCTCCAGTTGTCTTGCTGACTAGCTGTTGTGCTATATTCATTCGAAATCCTCAGGTTGCTGGGACTTTCTGGTTGCCAGGAGTTTTTATGTATCTCTCCGCTAGAAAGAAGTCACACCGACCGTTGTGCACAAGGCTAGCTCGCCGAAAAGAGATTGTGATCGGGGAAAAGAGCACTTGTTCGCTATGAAGTTCTGCAGATCAAACGAAGTCTCACCAAAAGAATGGAACTCTCAGCGTAATGTTAAGCTCGGGGAGATGTCTCGGCAACGAAGTGAATGTCTTGCCAAAAGGCTATGAGTTCGGTGTGATGTCTTGCCGATGCTCGGTGGTCTCGCCAACGGAGGGTGCTTTCGCCGTGAGGTCTTGCCGACAGATGATGAAGCGAGCTCACCGAAGGATTTTTCCTTCGGCATAAGGTCTTGCTGACGGATGGAGGTCTCGGCGAAAGCTTGTGCCTTCACTACGATGTCTCCCTGACTGAGGGTGGTCTCGCCGAAACAAAAGGTCTTGGTGTAATGTTTGGCGCTCGGTGTAAGGTCTTGCCAATCGCTGATAGTCTTTCCGAAATAGAAAGGGACATCGGTAAGACTCTTGCCACCCGCTGTGAAGTCTTCCCGACTGATGGGAGTCACACTGAAAGTTGTTCACAAGGCCGGCGTCGGGGAGAGTTGTTTACCTTCGGCATGAGGTCCTGCCGACCCAATAATATCTCGGCGAAAGGTTTCGCCGACCAAGGAGGGGTCTTGCCGAAATGAAATGAGCTCAGAGAGAACAGAGGAGCTCGCCATGATGTCTCGCCGACTGCTGGTACTCTCGCCGACATGTTTTGTTCCTTCGGTGTAACGTGAGGAGCTCGACATGATGTCCTGCCGACAAGTGAGGTCTTAGCGATGGAAAAGGATATCGGTATGGCTAATGAAATCCGCTATGACCTCTTGCCGATGAATGTTTGTCTTGCCGATGGTTTATATGATAGCGATGTAACTCTTGAGGCTCGTCGAAACTCTTGGCCAAATGGCTTACACTCGCTATGACCTCTGGCCGACAGCGACAGTCTGGGCGACCATCTTTGATATCAGTGTAACTTTTGCCACTCGCTATGAAGTCCTCCCGATAGATGTGTGCTATGTCGATGCTGCTATAGAGTATGATCACATCGGGGAGACACGGCCAGTGTCTCACTGACATGCGATTATGGCTAAAGCGACCTTTGACAGTCTGGGAATCTACGTGGCACGAGTTCGACCAATTAGAGGGAGCTAAGGACGGACCATGAGCCGTTTGACTGTTTGACTACCCCCTGTGAATGAGATCAACAGAGCATAACGACATCGATCTACTCTGAGATCGAAGGTCATCAGTCATCTCGGTGAACATGGTGTTTGAATCTAACAGGGCAGGTCGGATGTTGCTTCTCGAAGATGGTCGACTTGAGGAAAGATCTGGAGCGAGAATCAGGCCAAAGGAAGAAGAAACCGTGAGTCACAATGCCAGCTGGGATCACTACTGGCAAAGGGGCATCGACATTAATGTTAATGCTTTAGAGCATTCAAAGCGGCCCTTCAAGGAGGCTCGAACACGGATAGCGGGGATATACATTCAATGCAAAATTAACTTCATTAAAAGATCTAAGGGCAGATCTTTTTCTAGAGGATGATATTTTTGTAAGCCCTAGGGCAGGGGCCGACACAATTTTAGTATATATGGCATTTTTCCCTCTTTGTAAAGGAGTTCTTCTGATGCTTTTTCTGAAGTTTGTGACTTTTGCAGTCCTTTCTCAGATTAGCAAACTTTTGTAACTCAATTTTGGAGATGAAATTCATTAAAGACCTTGATTATTATTGATTTGAAGCTCTTGCCTACTTTCTCTTTGCATTTTTGTATTCAGTTAGCTGATTGATCAAGCTTTGTCTCAGATTTTAGAACCTTTATGCAAAAAGTATGTTTTTTGCAGGTTACAAATTGTGTCAAAAGATGTAAAATGAATTTTAGATGTGAAATTAACTTTCCTTCTAGGAATCTTAGCACCAGGACCTGTTTGTGAAACACTTTTGCAAAAATATATATAGAAGTGAGTTGTGCAAATTTATCTTCAGTCATTGCAAGCAAGTGTATGAAGTCTGGTTTCAAATCCAAGTAACGTTTAGGTGCATCACCATAGGGTTTAGTTTTAATTTTAAAGCATTCTCCTTCTCCCTTTTCCTTTCAAGATCAGTAGTTAGGTGACACCATAGGAAGCCGGCCTTCTCCGGAGGTTGACCTCTATTTACAAGAAACCCACATCTTTAGAGGTCTTCCTATGTTACACTGAGGTGTTGAACATCAGGTTCAATAGGGTGCAATTTCAGGTGATAACAGTTTTTGGCATGCCCAGTGGGACTAAGAATTAATTTTCAGTCTCTCTTGTCCTTATGTTACTGCTGTTTGGTGTGTATAGCGGTAGTTTTAGCCTTTTGGAGGAAAGTTCAATCACATACCTGGCGACTCTGAGTGTGGAAATTTTCTGGTTTCAATAGCTCAAGTGCTCACATGTTTTAAGTTTTTGGAAGGGAATCTAATTTGAATGGAAAATAGATGTCAGGTTTTCAGGAGATTATGGCCTTTTACCCTCCATTCCATGAAAACCTTGCATATATGTCCTCTTATCGATCATATTATACAGAACAGTCTACTGTCATTATTCCAAATGACCCCGTAGCAACAGAGTTCCAACATTTTTATCATGCCTCCCACCCTCCCACTCCTGCTCAATCTCAATGTTGCCCAACATATGCTCAGATTCAACCACAGGAACTTATTTCTACACAAAAGCAACATGGTAGTTTCAATAACCAGCCCCAAAATGCTAATAAGGGAGTTAGCAATATTAATAAGATATTGCTTGATTTTCAAAGGCAGATGGATGATATTAAGAGAGAGCAAGAGTTTGTTGTGCAGGAGGAAGAGCTTGCTTGTCAAGCTTATAGTCAGCATCATCAGGATATGGAGGTCCAAGAGTATAAACAGGAGGATGTTGCTAGACAAGTTGCAGCTAAAGAAGAGCAAATGAAAAGCTTACTTGCATAAAAACAAAAGCAGGAGTTTCGATCAGCCTTCCATGTTCCTGAACAATCTGTCCAGGAGGAGATTCCCAGGTCCAAATTTTCAAGTTTTAAGCAAAACTTACTGTCTGAGTTTTCAAGTGAGCCTTCTAGTTTTGAAATTCCAGGTTGGAAGGGAACATGTGTTCAACCCTGTGAGACTTCATTATCAGACATTCAAATGGAATTAAGCTCTAATGTTCAGAAGGAAGAGGAGGAGCAACTTATTGATCAAGATAACTTAATCCTCTGGGAAAAGCTTAAGAATGTGAATCTTTTGCATTTAGCCATTAAGTGTCATCAATTGCAGCAACAAGTCATTGTCCAGGAGGAGATCTCTCAAGTTCAACCTGGACGACAAGAGGACGAAATGGAAGTCGCTGTTGAGAAAGGTCAATTTACAACTTGGAATAAGGGACTATCTCTATTCTCTCGGCTTGATGGAGAGGAGGTAATTGCCGAGTTTTGCTCAGCACTGGAAAATGAGGAATCTAAACTTTTGCAAGAAGGTGAGGAGAATCAGGTTGAGCAGCTTGCTGTAATGGACATAGCTGAGAATCAAAAGGCAGAGTTAATCTTCTCATTTGATGATCTGCCTTACTTCATTGACAAGGACGAAGAATTGGACCAACATGAGGTTGATGGAGGTAATGCTAATTTGTTGTTGCATAAAGGTGAAGGTGAGTTTGAAGCCTTTACTTGCGAACAAGGAGGTTTAAGTAGCATTGTTCAGGGAGAGCCACATTTTGATGTGCATGAAAATACCCATCAAGTTGAACAAGTCCCTGAACTAGACTTACTGTTTTGCAAAGAGGGTGATTTTGATGCTTTATCAAAGCTAGATGATAACTGCATTAGGCCTGCAATTAGTCTTTCTGTTCAGAAAAGTAAAGAAGACATTGAGGAGGATGTGTTTTGGGACGATTTAGAGGCTTTCTGTACTAATTTGGGTGCTGAACTATTACCTCTTGATGAAGTTAATCATGAACAACTCGAACTTACTGAAGAAGCTTCTTTTTTCTCACTAAGCCAATCACAGGGGTTAGTTTTTTCCAGCCAAGGCTATAAAACAACAGTGAATGGGCAAGAGACCAGCAAGGAGAGCTCAATTTTTGTCTTTACAAGGGGCTCTCCGATCAGAGATTTAGCCTAGATGGAGTTTGATAAAGCGCCAATGGTTAATCAGGTACTCACACATGGAGCCACAGCTGAAAGTGGCATAAAAGATGTACTTGTAGTTGAAAAAGAGTGTGTACAATTTACTTATCCTCCTTTGAATACAAATGCATATGATCAGTTTAAGGAGGTAAGTGAACTTGTTACCCTCTTTCATGAGGCAGTGCATTGTAATTTTAAACATTTTTCAGTGTACCATCTTTATTCAACTTCCATTAAGCTTGAGAGTCATTGCATATTGAGGAGAAAGGGCATCTATTTCAACCATCCTGTGAATGGTTTTGTTTGACCAATTTCTCACTGGTTAGTGTAGGGTAGGTTTAGATGCAGTTTACATTCCCTAAGTGTTGTCCCAGCGCAGTAAATAGTGTTATTTCAGTTTTTCCTGTTTTCAATAAGTTTCAAGTGTCCTGATCTGCTTCATGAGTTTCAAGTGAGTTGCAGCCATGTGTGAGCTGCTCTCGGTCCGTTTCTGAGGTTTTTACTAAGTGACTCTGAGCACAATGGACAAGCTTTGGCGACTGGTTTTCATGTTTAGCAGGCAAACATCCAGCTAAGGTCACCAAAAATGTCACCCAATTTTCACCTACGGGCTCAAGTAGGGGGAATTATGTTTAAATTCGGCATGTGGGTTAAATGTGGCTCCCGTAAGGGTTGAGCCCAGCGTGCAGGTGTTCGATTTTCATTGGGAAGGTCTTCATCTGGTGCTATTTCACAAGGAGGTCAATTAGAAAGCATGCCCTGATCAGATTTGGCACAAAACTCCCCAGAGATAAAGTCGCTGAGACCCTCCAGTTGTCTTGCCGACTGGCTGTTGTGCTATATTCATTCGAAATCCTCAGGTCGCTGGGACTTTTTGGTAGCCAGGAGTTTTTATGTATCTCTCCTCTAGAAAGAAGTCATACCGACCGTTGTGCACAAGGCTAGCTCGCCGAAAAGAGATTGTCATCAGGGAAAAGAGCACTTGTTCGCTATGAAGTACTATCAATCAAACGAAGTCTCACCGAAAGAATGGAACTCTTGGCATAATGTTAAGCTCGGGGAGATGTCTCAGTGACGAAGTGAATGTCTTGCCGAAAGGCTGTGAGTTAGTCGTGATGTCTTGCCGATGCCCGGTGGTCTCGTCGACGGAGGGTGCTTTCGCTGTGAGGTCTTGCCGACAGATGATGAAGCGAGCTCACCGAAGGATTTTTCCTTCAGCATAAGGTCCTGCCGACGGACGGAGGTCTCGGCGAAAGCTTGTGCCTTCGCTATGATGTCTCCCCGACTGAGAGTGGTCTCGCCGAAACAAAAGGTCTCGGTGTAATGTTTGGCGCTTGGTGTAAGGTCTTGCCGACCACTGATAGTCTTTCCGAAATAGAAAGGGACATCGGTAAGACTCTTGCCACCCGCTATGAAGTCTTCCCGACTGATGGGAGTCACGCCGAAAGTTGTTCACAAGGCCGGCGTCGGGGAGAGTTGTTTACCTTCGGCATGAGGTCCTGCCGACCCAATAATATCTCAGCGAAAGGTCTCGCCGACCAAGGAGGGGTCTTGCCGAAATGAAATGAGCTCAGAGAGAACAGAGGAGCTCTCCATGATGTCTCGCCGACTGCTGGTACTCTCACCGACATGTTTTGTTCCTTCGGTGTAACGTGAGGAGCTCAACATGATGTCCTGCCGACAAGTGAGGTCTCAGCGATGGAAAAGGATATCGGTATGGCTAATGAAATCCGCTATGACCTCTTGTCGATGAATGTTTGTCTTGCCGATGGTTTATATGATAGCGATGTAACTCTTGAGGCTCACCGAGACTCTTGGCCGAATGGCTTACACTCGTTGTGACCTCTGGCCGACAAGGATAGTCTGGGCGACCATCTTTGACATCGATGTAACTTTTGCCGCTCGCTATGAAGTCCTCCCAATAGATGTGTGCTATGTCGATGCTGCTCTAGAGTATGATCGCATCAGGGAGACACAGCCAGTGTCTCACCGACATGCGATTTTGGCTAAAGTGACCTTTGATCGTCTGGGAATCTATGTGGCACGAGTTCGACCAATCAGAGGGAGCTAAGGACGGACCATGAGCCGTTTGACTGTTTTACTACCCCCTGTGAACGAGATCAACAAAGCATAAGGACATCAATCTACTCAAAGATCGAAGGTGATCAATCAGCTCGGTGAACATGGTTTTTGAATCTAACAGGGCAGGTCGGATGTTGCTTCTCGAAGATGGTCGACTTGAGGAAAGATCTGAAGCGAGAATCAGGCCAAAGGAAGAAGAAACCGTGAGTCACAATGCTAGCTGGGATCGCTACTGGCAAAGGGGCATTGACATTAATGTTAATGCTTTAGAGCATTCAAAGCGGCCCTTCAAGGAGGCTCGAACACAGACACTGGGGATATACATTCAATGCAGAATTAACTTCATTAAAAGATCTAAGGGCAGATCTTTTTCTAGAGGATGATATTTTTGTAAGCCCTAGGGCAGGGGCTGACACAATTTTAGTATATATGGCATTTTTCCTCTTTGTAAAGGAGTTCTTCTGATGCTTTTTCTGAAGTTTGTGACTTTTGCAGTCCTTTCTCAGATTAAAAAACTTTTGTAACTCAATTTTGGAGATGAAATTCAGTAAAGACCTTGATTATTATTGATTTGAAGCTCTTGCCTACTTTCTCTTTGCATTTTTGTGTTCAGTCAACTGATTGATCAAGCTTTTAGTGAGGTAATGTTTATTTCCTTCGAGCTTTGTCTCAGATTTTAAAACCTTTATGCAGAAAGTATGTTTTTTGTAGGTTACAAATTGTGTCAAAAGATGTAAAATGAATTTTAGATGTGAAATTAACTTTCCTTCTAGGAATCTTAGCACCAGGACCTGTTTGTGAAACACTTTTGCAAAAATATATACAAAAGTGAGTTGTGCAAATTTATCTTCAGTCATTGCAAGCAAGTGTATGAAGTCTGGTTTCAAATCCAAGTAATGTTTAGGTGCATCACCATAGGGTTTAGTTTTAATTTAAAGCATTCTCCTTCTCCCTTTTCCTTTCAAGATCAGTAGTTAGGTGACACCATAGGAAACCGGCCTTCTTCAGAGGTTGACCTTTGTTTACAAGAAACCCACATCTTTAGAGGTCTTCCCATGTTACACTGAGGTGTTGAACATCAGGTTCAATAGGGTGCAATTTCAGGTGATAACAAGACCCATGCCAAAGGATGAGGCAATTAAGTTTTATACGCTTCATTTAGATGAGACAACCCATGAGTGGGGGTACCATAGCTTGGTTACACTAGGACATAACTTGATTACCACCCGCGATGAGTTCATAAATAAACTCATTGAGAGATTTGACAAGGACCCAAAGTTACATTTCAAAGAGCTAGCATAGTTGAGACAACATGGTACTATGAGTATGGAATCCTACATTTTAGAGTTTCAAAGACTATCCGCTATGGTCCCTAACATTACAAAGAGGAGGCTTGTGGTCCTTTTCAGTGAAGGACTGATGGATCCAATTAGAGGATGGATTTAAAAAAAACCATAAGGAAAGCAAGAAGCATGGAGCTTGCTGCTCCAAAAAGAAAATTGCCATCTAAGACATTCCATCATGAGAAAGATAAGAAACGTGAAAACAAGGAGTCAAAGCAATTGGATGATGACATCAGAAAGGAGCTAAGGAAGAAAAACCTTTGTTTTACATAAAAGGATCCATGGGCCCCATGACATAAGTGCTTCAAGAAAGGAAAAAATTGTCAATTGGAGGCATATTCAGTTGATAATTCTGAATCAGAAAATTCAGATCAGCAAGATGAAACAAAGGAAAGTGAAGAAGAAGAATCAATAGAAGAGTTTGGGGAAGAGAAGGAAAGTGGAGGTACACTTGCTAGGCTCTCTAGTCAAAAGAGAAATGATCCATTTCAAGGTTAGAGGTATGTTGAAAGGGCAGCAAATTGTTTCTCTTATTGATACAAGTGCTACACATAATTTCATTGATGAAGACATTGTGGCACAAAGAGGGCTCAAAACTAAAAAAATTGGAGGTTTCAGAGTCATGGTTGTTGATGGGCACACTATGTCTTGCTCAAGGATGATCCCATAGTTGCGACTTCTATTGAAACACTGCAAATTTAATGATGATTTCTATGTTTTTAATACTGGAAGTACCAATATAGTTTTTGGTATGCAATGGCTTTGTTCTCTAGGTGAGGTCACCTTGAATTTAAAATCCATGGAGCTGAAATTTTAGAATGGAGGTAGAATGAGAGTGTTGAGAGGAATTTCCAAGGAGGGATTTTGTATTACTACATTCAAGATGATGCAGGGAGTATCTGATCATGAGCAAAAGACAAAGTCACAATAGGAAGGTGAAATTGATTTCCAAATTTTTGTTAATCTCCTTTTTGACGTGGATGTAGAATTAGGATTTCATAATCCTCTTTTTGAGTGTTGACAATTTGGGGAAAGAATAAATTTCTTATGATGGTTTGCTTCCTAAGGTGGATAATGATGGGTTGAATCATCATGGCATATTGTTTGACCTTGTGGATTCACCACAAGGAGAGGAGTACTATTGTGGCCTTGAGGTTGATGGGGTGGAAATCCTTAATGTTGAGACTTCAAACATCACCAAATGCCCTCTGGATGAAATTCATATGTTGATCGGTGTAGCACAACCTCAACATGGTGGAGCCATTTTGGGAGTATCTATAACCAAGATCATCAACTTGGGTTATTGGAAAAAATGATTATGGAAGAAGCATACTATTGTGACCTTTCCACACATCACCCCATTCAAAATGGGGACCCCCTAATTTTTGCTTCGTTCCTCGTCTTTTGGCTTTGGTTTTGTCTCTCTCTCTCTCTCTCTCTCTCTCTCTCTCTCTCTCTCTTTCTGTTGTCTGCCTTTCCGGGGTTGTGCCCTTCCATGAGCTTGAACTTGAATTTTGGATAAGTCTGAGAATTAGGGTTTTGGATCTTCTGGTTAATTTGAAGTCAAATTGAGTGAGTGAATTGAAATTTGAGCTGGGCACTGCATTCAGCAAGCTTCCAGCAGGTTCCCAGCAAAATTTCATTGAATTATGATAACTTACTATTTTTAGTAAATGTTCAATTTAGGGAATTTTCTCAGCACTTTGAAATTTTATCCGTTACACTGCATCCAAAGCCCTTAATCTACTGTCTGATGTCTGTTGCCGCACAATTGCGTAAGTCCCCTCGTGAAAACAACAAATCACAACGAACCAACTGAGAATACTCCATTGCATGATCTTTCTAGCAATCTTAGCATGTAGGAGACTTTGTTCAAGAGAGGATAGAGTAACCATTGGTAACTTTATTTTGTGATGGTACGGTCACGAAAAACACATCAACAGAATTGGCGCTAGAAGGAGGGCTACTAATAGCTACAACATACAGTTGTATTGAAGTAGAAAGGGTTTGAAGGACAAAAAATTCTATTGGAGAAAATTATCATGAGTCAAGATGGTGTTCTCTCAGGATTGAACAATCCCACGCGTCGCCAATAGAAGAAACAACTACATCCTGGATCGTATCAGTTCGTTTTCACCAGACAAGCTTAAGAGAATCTTGAGGTCTACGCCCAGTGCATCTAAAGATTTTGTGGAGTTAGAGCTACCTCCGAGATCAGGGAAAAAGAAAGAAGCCTGACCAAGCACAAAAGTCCAATCAAGCGAAGCAGTTTCATTGAACGAAGAGGTTCAGTCAAGTGAAGGAAGCAGAGAAGAAATTTCAAGATTATTCAGAACTGCACCTAGTGCTTTGAGGTTTACTCAGCCAAGACAAGTACTAGCTACTGTTCCAGTTGTCATTCAGCAACAACAACCCGTCCAACAACAACAACCGATTCAAGCTACTGTACAACAGCCAACCCAAGTTATTGTGTATCAGCAGCGACAGCCAGTTCAAGCAATGGCTCAACTAGGAGGTCAACCGGCTCCAAATGGTGCTACGTGGTTGGTTACCAACCCGTCTCCACTAGAGTTTCCTGATTACCATAACATACCAAAGAATCCTGAAATTCTTTTGTACCAAGTTCCATGTCAACGATGTAAACCATACTGCCGAAGACCACATTAAAATGTTTGAAGATCACCTAAGCAATAGGCAGATTGCGTATGCAGACATGGCTTGCCGCCTATTTCCACATTCTTTGGGAGAAGAGGCTCATTTTTGGTTCATTGACCTACCAGTGGGGTCTATAAGATCATGGGAGTAGATGAAGGAAGCCTTCATTGGAAATTTTGGTATACCAGTCACCCCTGTAGAGCTTTTTCGTCAATTTGTAGAAATGAGAAGACAGGACAAAGAGCCCATCCATGCATTCAACAATAGGTTCCAAAAGGCCCTCACAAGGTTACGCGCTCCTTATGTTGTTGCTGATGCTCGAGAAAGCTACTATTCAGCACTTGATCCTTTGACTGCAATGTTTGTGAAATCTCACCCCACTCCGGCGAACATGAATCAAGATTATGCTAAAGTTGTTGAAGTAAGTCAAGGTTTAAGAAAGAATATAACTGGACCCTCACTATATACTGGCCTAGTCACAACAAACAATCAAGTGCCAATGCTCAGCTCAACACAGAATCAACAAGTTCTGGCGCTAAATGCAATTCCACAGCCAACTTATCAAGTGCAAGCACCATCAAGTCAGTTAGTTCTCCATCCTGGGATGTCTTTGTTCCAGATGCAAGTTGCACAGCCTGTTTATCTCCAGAACACAGTGCCGCCAATGAAAACTCAAGAGGAGAAAGATGAAATAAAAGATTTAATAGAACAAGTGAAGAGGTTGTCAACTAAGGTGACTTACCTCAGAAATCAAAATAATCAAACAAAAACTAATCAGGCACACCAAGGTGCTAACCAAGGATATCAAAATAATCCTCTAGGTCATCAGGATACCCATCAAGGATACAGTCACGAAAACAATCATGGGTATAGAAATAACAAACAAGGATTTCAGAAGAGGTCCTGGAATATAGGGCCCAACAATGGAGGTGTCCTGTCACCATTGGACAATCCGCCACCTCCTGAAAACCGTCCTGCAGATAGAGTTTATATGGCCAAAACTGCCTCATCAGGATGGTGTAGGTTACATAACACGAACCAACACTCTGAGCTTCAGTGCCACGAATTCCAAGTTGTGGCTGGTATTCTCAAGAGTGAAGCAAGGAATACAGAGGCCATAGAGAACCCTCCAGTTATCGGATATGAATTAGTCCCAACACCCAGATATGACCAGGTGTTAATCTTGGAAGATTTCAATTTCCCACCTGAGTTTTAGAGTTACACGCCCCCACTAGTTAATCACCAATTTCCATCAGCTATAGCAAACAGTCCCGTGGGGATGCCAGAGTTTCAAATACCGTCAGAAGTTCACGCCACATATGCATCACCAAAAGAGCCTCTTCATAGGGATGGTTATATTTTTCCACCTCGTAGGAGTAAGAGAGGTACAATCCTTCCAATCACCTGGAGGAGGAGCCCCTAAAGTATATCAGAGGAATTACCACCAACAACACGAACCTCTGACGTCATCAATACCTCCAAATAATTTTACAACTCCTCCGCATCCCAATGCAAGTAACAATTCGAGTTTACCAAGAGATTCTCCAGAGTATAGGCAGCAGAATGCAACGCAAGGCGGAAGTGGACAACAAGCTACTCAGCAGCCTGTTCATCAAGTTGAGCGAGGACAAAAGGAGAACCTTCTTAGAGAAGACGTGAAAAGACTTAGCTCTTATGTACTAGAAGAATTCAAAAGGATGAAAGTAAGTCTCCCCCTACATGAGCTAATGAAGATTTCAGAAGTAAGGGAGACCATTCTAGGAAGCTTGAACGAAGCTCCTATTGTGAGGAATACATCCCAAGAAGCAACCAATGCACCAAGAAATCCTCCTGTTGTCACACAGTCTCGTCCCACACAGAACACGAATGTGGTAGAGGATGTGCCCCAGATGCCCTATGACGCTTGGGAGGCTCTGCAACAACCTCAAAATTTTGTAGGTATGGTACAAGGTTCTTCAAACACTTCTGAGAAGCCAGAGACAAAGATTAAGGAGAGAGTTCAGTTTGATGTTCTCACAGAACAGAAGAAGAATCCAAAAGAGGTTTTCCGAGACAATCAATCTCAATTGAATAGGAAAGATGAAAAGAAGAGTGTTTTAGCAGATGAAAGGAGAAATCCAGTAGTATTTTATCAGGGAAAGGATGAGTCAACCCCATTTCTTGTTTCAATCAGAATTTTTGGAAAGTTATTGCATAACTGTTTGATCGATTACAGTGCATCAAGTAATGTCATGCCTTTGAAGGTATGTGAGGCATTGGATTTAATTCCGCTCCAGACCAACAAGAAGGTGACTCAGCTGGATAAGACTGAAGTTCCAATTGTAGGAGAATTAAATAATATCCATATGCAGTTGGTAGCGGATCCTAGAGTTTAGAGTCGCATTGACATATCAATTGTGGATAGACCTGATGGTTATGGCATGCTATTGAGCAGGGACTGGTCAAGGAAACTGAATGGATGCATTGTGATTGACTTCTCCCACATGTGGTTGCCTTGGAGAGAGATTCCAAATCAAATAAAAATTGAAAGTACACCGCAACTCAGATTAATGATTACAGAGTGTGGTGAAAACAGTGAGATTTTGTTCGTGGAAACCGATTTGGGTTCATACAAACCTGTCAAGCAAGAAGTCCTCATATTGCAGAGTTCGAATGGAGAAAAACTTTTAGAGGATGCACCTTCCTCCACCGAAGTGTTGATTGAAAATGATTCAAGTGGGAATGAGGATGAAGGGATATTCGGAGATTCTCTACAAGAAACAAAAAATGCTTCCATCAAGGACTTGTCGTTACCCAATTCATGTAAAATTCACGAGGCTTTCCATTCAGAGAGTACAAATGCCATGAGTAATATCTCCTTGGAGCAAGTCCCAAAGATGATTCAACAGGTCACTTTAGAGGGAGAATGTGGAGAAGTCAATAAGAGAGAAGACCGAGTTCAAACTAGATTGTCCCAGTTGATGCACTTGGAGGAGAAAAGGGATGAAGCTTTGGAAAGTTTGGCCAAGCATCAAGGAGTTATGAACAGAGGGATCGACAAATTGTGGTTGGGCCCTTGTCAAGCTTCTGAGATCCTCGGAGATAATGCATTTAAGCTACGTACACTGACAGGAGAGGATATCCTGTTGCCAGTCAATGGGCAATTCCTCGAGCATTATTTCCAAGTTTAGGTTCCCTCCGGGACCTACTTTGTACATAGTTAGATTTAGGTTTTCTTTTCCATTTTCCTTTTGGCTTGGGTTTCTTTCCTTTTCCCGTTTTGGTTTTGGTTTCTTCCCCTTTGGGTTTTTGGTTTGGTTGTTCTTCCCTTGAGGTGTCCACTCAAGTGGTTTTGGTATGGAATGGGCAAAGGTTTTGGGAGTTTCCCGTTGCGGGGGGGGTGATGATGTTTTCCTTTCATTACTTGGTTTCTTCTCACTGGGTTTGTGCAAATTTTGAAAAGCCAAGGTTGTTTTTCTCTTGTCATCATCTAGTTTGGAATAAGCTTGAGTCGGGAGGTTAACCCGTTATTGTGTCTTAACACACGAGTCCAAAGATCCTAATGTCCTACCCATTTAACAACCACTTTGAGTTATTTTGGTTTCTTGGGAAAGGTTATGGCCAGTGAAAATCTCACATCTTGCTTCAGTGCCACTACAATTCTCAAACCCATTGGGGGCTTCATTGCTTGCCAGCCAATTGTGGAATTGACAAAAAACCAATATGAAAAAGAAAAATGTGCTAAAAAGAAATATCTGAGAAAAAGAAAGAAATGAAGAAGAGAAAGATGAAAGAAATATTATACTTGGAATATTGGTTTTGGGAATACGCGAGTAACTCCACCGGGGCTATGGACACTCGGCCGGCAGTGGAGCAATATTCGTGAGAATTGTAGCGACAACCTCGTCGGGGCTATGGACGCCTGACTGGCAATGAGGCAATATCCAGGATGCTTTTGAAGTTAAGATACTTATATAACTTGTCGTGGTCAATTCCGGAGGTCAAGATGGTTTAGAAATGGAATGAATATGCACACACTCAGAGGATCTTGGATGCAGGTGTTTCGATCCAATATCAGATTCCTCTCCCCTTTTTGAGTAAGTATCCTTTCCGTATGATGATTTGAGGGAGATTCACTAAGGTTCAATTCTTAAAGTGTTTTTCAACACTTTCCCATGGGGATGCCAGATGTTGTGACCTTTTCACACATCATCCCATTCAAAATGGGGACCCCCTAATTTTTGCTCCGTTCCTCATCTTTTGGCTTTGGTTTTCTCTCTCTCTCTCTCTCTCTCTTTCTATCTCTCTTTCTACTGTTTACCTTTCCGAGGTTGTGCCCGTCTGTGAGCTTGAACTTGAATTTTGGATAAGTCTGAGAATTAGGGTTTTGGATCTTCTGGTCAGTTTGAAGTCAAATTGAGTGAGTGAATTGAAATTTGAGCTTGACACTGCATTCAACAAGCTTCCAACAAGTTCCCAGCAAAATTTCATTGAATTCTGATAACTTACAATTTTTAGTAAATGTTCAATTTAGGGCATTTTCTCAGCACTTTTGAAATTTTATCTATTACACTGCATCCAGAGCCCTTAATCTGCTGTCTACTGTCTACTGCCAAACAATTGCGTAAGTCCCCTCATGAAAACAACAAATCACAACGAACCAACTGAGAATACTCCATTGCATGAAGGAACCTTGGAGTTAAATGCATGATCTTTCTAGCAATCTTAGCATGCAGGAGACTTTGTTCAAGAGAGGATAGAGTAACCATTGGTAACTTTATTCTGTGTTGGTGCGGTCACGAAAAAAACATCAACACATACTATGGGAGGTTATGGACCAAAAAGGAAAAAATTATGCTACTGTTACCTTTTTATACAACCATCTTATGAATCCATTTGTGTTCATACAAGTGGATTAGAGGAAGATTTTGAGCAAAAATTGGAGTTCTATTGAGCTGGTGACTCTTATGAAGTTAATCTCAACTGAGATAATGATCAGTTTTTTCAATTTGGTTGATGGTTTTTAGAGTTGCAACAGTTGATCTTCTTTCTAGGTGCTAATTTTTCAAAAATCAAACTATAAGTTGCTAATTTCAAGCTTGGACAGCTGCAATTTTACACATTTTCAGACAATCCAACCTCTTGACAGGGTTAGTTTATGGTTTCAAATGAAGGGAAATACTAATTCAGCTAACCTGGTTCAATGGTGGATGGGTGTTCAGGCACCAATAGTTGTCATTTCTTATTCTCATATTGCACTTACGATTGGTACAATAGATTACATTACAATTACAGCCATTATGTTGGAGTGTAGGAAGTTGAAAATGAGGAGGTTAATACTAACTTTCTTGAATTCAATGGTGCCATGGAAACATGATAGTGGAAAGAAATTTTCTAAGGAGTTGACTTAAATCTTACAGAGTTTGGTTGCTCTTTTTACAGGAAGACTAGAGGAGGTTATTTTTGTAGGTGCACAACTATACAGTGCTTCGAGTAGAAGGAGCTACAAACCTCCTAGATTGGTTTGGGATCTTGGAATTTCATTGGTGATTCATGGATTGTTGATTGATTGAGACTAGCAATTGCTTGAGGGAAAGAAATTCTAGGGAGCAAGGACTGTAATGTCCCCATTTTTATGCCATATTATTTCATGAGCTTTTGGCTAGTTTTCAAGTTGTCCCATAAGCCTATTGGTGGGCTGGGGAGAACCCAAACTTCTTGGAGATTTCGAGTTCGGTTATTCTTAGATCTGATGATGGTTTTCAGCTTAGTCGTATCTTGGTTTGCAGTAACCTTTTCGAAGCATTTTGGGCCTCTTGGGTTCTTCTCCACACTACTTGGAGTAGCATGCCTATTTTTAGTAGGTTTCCATTTTGGCACATGTTCATCCCTCAGCTTCAGTTTCTTCTTGGCATGGTTAGTTTTGTATTTGGTTTGCCTTGGTGCTTTCTACAACTTGGTTGGGAATATTTAATTTATGCACTAAAGTTATAAGGCTAATGTTATATTATATTTAGTGTTTTAATTTTATAAAGTAACATTATGTCCCCTTCAAGTGGATGCCTAGGGGAAGGGGACTAACACATGAGACATGTTAAATATTTCAAAAAGGTGTTTGTGTCGGAAATTTTTTATTTTAAATTTCAAATTGGATTATTTTCCCTCCAACTCTATAAAAGGTCTTGGGTTCTCATTTGGATTATGCTAAAGAGTACACAACAAAATGTTGTCAGATTGAACCTACAAGTTCTTCCAATGATCAATTATGCTAAAGAGTCTAGGCACTAAGTCTGAGTCTTGTAACACTGGTTTATATACATTCTACGTATTGGAGCATCAATTTTACTTATTTTTATCCCTGACAAACTTATAACAGCAGTTTATGTACATTGAAAATTCAAAATCAGGACTTTATAACAGCAAGAATCTTTATTTGCATTGTTTATGTTATTCTCTTACCCTTGGAAAACAAAAAATAAAATAAGGGGTGGTAATTGCATGTTCTTCCAAAAAGAGATGTCCTCCTACTCCCAATCAAAGATTCTAACAAATCAATGAGTAAATAGAGGTGCTCTCAATATCACCAAAGTTTACAAAGACCATGAAAGAATCTCATAAAGGATTACAATATAGTCCTTGATGTTGAAGCTCCAACATTCTGCTCACACCTAATTTGATCAACTGCTCTGCATCAAGTACCTTGGCCATCCTTAAGATAGCAAAATCATTTGGTGCTTGGGAGATCCTAAAAACCAGTTTGTTTTGTTGTAGAAAAGATTAGAGTGTATGTGTGTGTATAAAGTTGAAATGAGCAAAAGAAGCACAGTTTACAGACTTCAAAGTGAAAAAAATGTATAATGTTGGCTGATTTATTGGATAATCTTGGCGAAAAAATTGTCAAAATAGTGGTCAATTTAATATTTTCAAAAAATAATGAGTTTTTAAAATTGGTCTAGCATCTGAGATCTGAAATATTGTGATATCTACTTCTATGGTACAGAAAGGAAAGCTCACATTATTCATTGCACAAGAATATGATCTCTATCAAAATACTGATTATCCACATTAGATTGCCCCCGTTATTTGGTAAAAGAAAATTGGGACTCTTTCGAAAAGAGAATAACTTATAACATTCATTTCAATTTGTAATTTGGGCACATTGCATTCACACATGTTGATAATTGGGAGTTTGTCATCTTTAATTCCCACTTTACAGCTAAGGTAAAGAGATAATACATCACATCTGTTAGAGCAATGCTTGGAGTGATAGAACTCAACAATAATTTAGACAGACTATCAAATTAAGGCAGTGTGGTTATGAAAGTTGACATGGGCCAAATGAATATTCTTCAATTCTAACTAGGATGAACCAATTTAGAGGTATGGTCTTCTTCTAATGATATGTTCTAGATACCAACTTATAAAGGATGATGCATATGCCATTCACCCCTTTATAAAGTTGTATTGAATACTAATTTGTATAGGTATAAGGCAATGCCATCTACTTCCAATGAAGATATTAGAATTCCTATCTACCTTTTCCAAGTCATTGCATATACCATCCTCTTGGGGATGTTGTAGGTGTTGTCTTCATTAATCCCTTTAATTCTAGATCAAGGGGGGATGTTAGTGCATTCACTGGTTGTGGGTGTTCCTTGAGATGCTTGAGGTTTGGGTAGTGTCTCCAAGAGGCTCTAAGGTATGATGTTTCTTATTTTATTATATAGTGGAACAAGATGGGTACAGGGTTTTGGTACATTGGGATCCATACTTATATTGAGCCTACTCCCCCAATAGAAGGCTCACCCAATTGATAATCATAAAAGGTAAGGCCTTTTCAAATGTATATAGCATGGGAGTTGTGTCACATTTTGGTGCAGGAGCACCTAGGCTAACCTCCATAGACTAGGAAATTTTGACTTGTATCTGACCTTAGCCAAGTCAGAAGGTTTGTGTGTTTGTTTTGGACCTTAGAAGGTCACTGTTGTGGTTGGGTGAATTGATCATTAGGACTAAGGTCACCATAGTTTAGTCTTTGTTAATTATCTTTGCTTTAATTAGCCTTAGTAGCTTAAGTTTGGAATAGAGCCTTAAATGTGTTCTAAACACATGAATGATGCTAGAAAGATGCCATGAGGCAGTTAAGGGAGTTGGATGCTCGAAATCAAGGAGTTAGAGGTCCTAGGAGTTAGGAAGAGGACATAATGATAAGTTGCAAAAAGTTGTTGCAAAGTTGCATGACAACATTTGTCAGGTTGCATGCAACTTAGTTATCTTGGATCCCCTAAAAGATAGGAAGTGGGGAATCGACCAAAAGACCCTAAAAAGGTGGTAAATGGCATCTAAAGAGAGTGTGTGGCTCGAATTTCAGGGATGTAGATTTGTAATCAAGTTTTTGTTTTGTGGGAATAGAGAGAATTCTGCAATTTCTGAGTTTACCGTATGTTTTGAAGAAACAGTGATATCAAGTGGATTGTATGTATTGATTTGACATTGGATTTGTGTTTAGAGGGTAGATTTAAGTGCTTTTCCTTTTGCAAGCAATTTAATTTGAGTTAGTTTAGTGTTCTGAATTCAATAGTTAAGGTTTAGAGGGTCTTCTTGTTTTGTTCTGACCAGTTAGTCTTTTCATGGCTCCCCCATAGAATCTAGCCACGGGATCTTCCTGAGATTAGATGGATATGATAGGGGAGCCAATGATCTGTAAATATTTAGCAGTAGGAGTCATGTGGAGTCGAGCACTTGCATTTAAAACCAAACCCTAGGCGAGTTCACAATACCCGGTTAGAGGTTTGTGCAATGAAGAGTTGAAAAGAATAGGCAGGGGAAAGAGGTACTGTAGGGAACAAGTACAGTTCCAGGTGGGGCAGAGTCATATCTTCATATGCTAGAAGGATTGAAGGTTTGTCAATCCATTTGTTGAGATAAGGAGCAAGAAATCAGTAAAACCCTAGTAATTAGGCCTATTAGCCCTATTTGCACTAGGTTATAGGAAACCAGTGTACGGAGGAGTCAGGGGTCTGAAACCCTGTGAAACTTTTAAAGGCTCAAAAAGGGTATCTGAAAGTGAAGTTTTTTTTCTAGGTTGTTTGGAAAGTTTGAGCAAGAAAAGCAAAAAGGACACTGTCAAGGGCTACAAGGAATTAGGCCTTCTCAAGGCAAATTCTTGAAATCGGTAAGAGTAAGGATTGGAGACCATCCAATATGGATCTAATTGGATGTGAAAGGCATGTTTCTAGTATCTCTAACACCCCTGCAAGTAGTTCAAGGTTTTGAGAAAAGTTGACACTTAGATTCTTCTAAGTGTAGGAGAGTGTTACTAATTCAAATTGGTGTTAGTTTTTCAAGGTGAAGCACAAGTTGAGAACCTCTTGGAGAGGGGTTGAAACAGAGCTTAGTTAATGACCTAAGCCTAATCAGAACCTAGAAGCTATCAGGTTCCAGGAAGAAGACAGGGAAAAGGTCTTCTTAGTTGATTGTGCAAGCAAGCCTAGGAACACTTACACCATATTGGTATCAGAGCCTTTGTTTGATCAGGCTTGTGATTGATGTTGCAACCCACTGAATCAGTAGGAGAGAATACACCAGAGGAAGAAAGAACCATGGTGACTAATGGTGAGTTAGCCAAGAAGGTAGAAGAGCAAGAAGAGGATAACCGGATGCTAAGAGAAAGGTTGTCCCGAATGGAGAAGCTCTTGGATGAAGTCCAAGAAAAGGCAGATAAAGTAAAGGATAAATAGAACTGAAGGAAGAGCAGGAAGCAAAGGAAAAGGAAGTGGACTTGGAGGAGGAAGCTCCAAAACCTAACCCTGTCCTTGCTGAAGAACCTTTCTTGAAGGCACTACAGGCCTTAAGTGGCAAAGCTTTGGAAGGAGTGCCACTATTTAGTGGACAAATGGATCTTGATTCAGTCATGGACTGGATTGAAAGTATAGAAAATCACTTTGAATGTGATGGTATAACAGAGGCCCAAAAAGTAAAAGTGGCCAAGTCAAGGTTGAGAGGTTCAGCTCTCACATGGTGGAAGTTTGTGCAAGGTGAAAGAGAGAAAGAAGGAAAGGGTCCTATAGTTACATGGAGAGGCATGGTAACCAAGATCAAGCAGACCTACCTACCTGATGACTATGAAGTCCAGTTGCATAGGAGGAGACATAATCTTAGACAAAAATATATGGATGTTCAAACATACACCGAGGAGTTCCAAAAGTTGTGCCTCAAATCAAAGGTGGTTGAAGATGAAAGCATCAAGCTAGCAAGGTATTTGAATGGGCTTAAATGGTCTATTCAAGAAGACATGAGCCTAGTGAACTTCAAAACCATCCGCCAATGTTATCAAATGGCCTTAAAGATAGAGGAGAAAGGAAAAAAGAAACAAGAGCAAACCTCCAAGAGTAGGGGTAAAGGAAAAGACAGTAGAGGAAAAAGAGGTGGCTATGGTGGAAGGAGTTCAGAACCAAGGGCTCAAGGAGAAGTCAGATACTCTGAGCAGCAAGAAGGAAGCTCTAGTAGAGGTGGTAGAGGAAGAGGCTCTAACTCTAGAGGAAGGAGTGGTGGACAAGGAAGAGGTAATTACTTTACCAACATGAAGTGCTACCACTGCAATCAGATGGGACACCCGGCCTATAGATGTCCAAAGAAAGGTAGTACTTCACAAGGAAGTGATAGGAGGACTAACCTTGTTCATGATGAGACAAGTACAGCAGAGAAACATCCTGAGGTACCATTGAATTCTGAGGAAGGTGAGAACCTCATGATGAGGAGAACTTTGATCAAGGAACCGGTTAAAGAAGAACCAAGCCAAAGGAGGTCCCTGTTTAGGATAAAGTGTAAGATGATGGGGAAAGTGTGTAGAGTCATCACTAACTCAGGGTCTACTGACAATATTGTGTCAGAGGAGACAGTCAGCAAGCTGAAGTTGACAAGGATACCCCACACCAATCCTTACAAGGTCACATGGCTCAATAAAGGCCAACATGTCTTGGTAAATGAACAAGCATGGGTGGAGTTCTCAATTGGAAGGTACAAAGACAAAGTCTTGTGTGATGTGTTGCCTATGGATGCATGTCACTTTCTCCTAGGTAGACCATGGCAATTTGATCGCCAAGCTATGCATGATGGAGCAAAGAACTCTTATACTTTCAAGAAGGATAAGGTAACATTTAGAATTCAGTCACTGTTAGAAGATGCAGAGGTGCAGACAGCAGGTCCTAAATTGCTCATGGTTGGTGAAAAAGAGTTCCTAGAAGCCTTGGAAGAAGGAGAAGGAGTTGGCTATGCAGTGATGCTAAGGCCAAGAGAGGTAAGTGATGAGAAAGCAGCTGAAAAGCCAGAGTTGCCTAAGGAAATACAGAAAATGTTGCAGACCTATGAAGGCATTGTGAGTAGTGGACAACTAGCAACATTACCCCCTAAGAGAGCCATAAGTCATAGGATAGACTTGATACCAGGGGCTACTCTACCAAATAAGGCAGCCTACAAGATGACTCCACAACAAAATGAGGAAATAGCTAGGAAAATTCAAGAACTCCTAAACCAAGGTCTCATTAGAAAGAGTATCAGTCCATGTGCAGTACCCACTGTCTTAGCACCTAAAAAGGGAGGAGAATGGAGGCTTTGTACTGATTCCAGGGCCATAAATAAGATAACCATTAGGTATAGGTTCCCTATCCCTAGGATTAAAGACCTCATGGATTGTCTAGGTGAAGCTAGGTACTATACCAAAATAGACCTAAAGAGTGGTTATCACCAAATTAGAATACATGAGGGAGATGAGTGGAAAACAACTTTCAAAACCAATGAGGGTTTATATGAGTGGCTAGTTATGCCATTTGGATTGTCTAATGCCCCCTCCACATTCATGAGACTCGTGAATGAAATCCTCAAATACTACATTGGCAAATTTGTAGTAGTGTATCTTGATGATATACTGATTTATAGCAAAACAAGAGAAGAGCACCTCAAACAGATAGAGTTGATTTTCAAGAAGCTGCAGGAGGAGAAGTTGATGATCAATTTGGAAAAGTGTGAATTCATCAAAATAGAGCTGGTGTACCTTGGATTTGTGCTATCACATGGCAACTTGAAAATGGACAGTAGCAAAGTGGAAGCCATCCTCAATTGGCCTACTCCAAGGACAGCAACAGAGGTAAGAAGTTTTCATGGCCTTGCTCAATACTATAGGAAGTTCATAAGACAATTTAGTGCTATTTGTGCTCCTATGTGTTATCACGAAATCTAGCAGCGCTCGTTCCACAGATAACCCCCCTACGAAACTTGTCCGTTTCCTAGGATTCGTGAAGTTCAAGTACGCATAATGAAGTGATTTTCAAGCCACCTCGAAATGCGTTCCTAAGTCTCGAATAGTCAATTCGAGCATTCCCCCATGTTCCCCTCATGAAGACCTTCGAAACGAGATCCTTGAAGTTTCACTGTTCGTACTTAGTGAATTACGGAAAATGCAGTGGCACTGAAAAAGTGCGCTCCTGCCCTGAAGCCAAATTTGGCTAAGTAAGAAAAATGCAAGGGCGCTAAAATTTAGCGCCCCTGCATGCAGTAAAATTTCAAGTGCAATAGCGCTAAATTTTAGCGCCATTACACTTTTCTTCGCCACTTAGACTTTTTTTTATGGCTTTGGCACGTTTCTTCATGTTTTCGCATTTTTCGTCAATTGTGCCACTTTTCGTGCCTAAATTTATTGCTCGACTTGAGTTAGGTTTTTAATTTTCTTTTTCACTTAAAGTATGAATTCACCATTTTTATTGTTTGTATTTTATGTTCTTTTCTCTCCTCTTGTTGTGCGAAGCTTCTCAAACTGCAGAAAACGTTTTTGGAGATTTTCGCAATTTATTCTTCAGCGATCTTCACGTTTCATTCTGGTAAGTCGTTTTGCTTTGTCTTTATTCTTCTTTCATTTGTTGTTCAAGATTAACATGCACGTTTTTGTTTTGTCTTCTTTCTTCATTCGCGTTTTCTTTCCCTACGCATTTCTTCTCTCCATTCGCGTTTTGTCTCCACGCGTTGATGTTTGCTCTTCCTCTCTTCGCGTGTTCCTCTTCATTCGCATTTTTACCTTCGCATTTTCTATCCATTTTTTGTTTTCATCGCGTAATGAATGGAAAACTTATTTTTACCTTCGCATTTTCCATCTTGCCTTTCTCTCTAACATTTTTGTGATTGTTAATCACGTTATTCATGCCGCAACTCTCCATTCGTTTTGATGCGAACTTTGAGATCTCAAAGAGGGTTTCTGTTTGAAAGTTTCTTTAGCAATTGAATGTGTATATAATAATGATGAATTGCAACCCTATCCAAAGGCAAATAAAATTGTCTTTAAAAGCTTTCATGTTACAAACAACTCCTTGCCAAGCATGAGCGCTATTTCTATCCAACCCTACATCTATTTTTCAAAATATGCTCAAATGCTGAAGCGCCAAATTTTAGCGCTATAACATATTGAAGCTTGTTATATTTTTTAACTCTCAGAAATGTAAGGGCGCTAAAATTTAGCGCCCTTGCATCAAAAGTGCATTTCCAGAGATGTAAGGGCGCTAAATTTTGGCGCCCTTACACTTTTTCCAAGTTTTCGCCAATCCTTTCCGAATGAGCTTCATTTTCGACCAGTACACTCCGGAGCCTTGTTTTTCCGTCTTTGTGCATCGTTTTGCATGCCTCATCATCCGCTCCATGCTTTCCCATCGCCGTTGCTCATTTTTGCACTTTCCCTTGTTTCCTAACAATTAATGTTTGTTCTGGCTAAACGGATTGCAGTCTCTTTTCAAAGATCATCAAGTCAGGAGTGATCAGAGTTCCAGTTCTTTTTGATGACTGCTACTAAGCTTCCTTCTTCTTCGAAAGCAAAAGGCAAGATGAAGTACAAATATCAAGGTGTCTATCCACGGACTGTAGTGCTCTCAAAAGTCGAAGAGATAAAAGACACAGAAGTTGGTCATCAAGACTTGGTTGAATTCGCAGAGCAAACAGAAACGAAGCCTCTTCCTGATTCAATGAGAGCGATTGTACACAGCAACCTCCATTTGGTGGCAATGTTCCCTACAACTGCGCACAATACCGAGTTTGTTCTTCAGGTAGCATCTCATTACATCAAAGAAAGTAGGAGTGTGATCGATTCTTCCGGGCACGAGATTCTGAGACTCGACCCTGATTTCTTTGATATTGTCTTGTTGATGTGTTTTTCGTGACCGCACCAACGCAGAATAAAGTCGCCAACGGCTTCCCTATTCTCTCTTGATCAAAGTATTCCGCACGCTAAGATTGCAAGAAAGTTCGTGCGTTCAACGCCAAGGTTCTTTCTGTGCGAATAGGCTCAGTTTGGCTCGATGTGATTTGCTGGTATTTCAAGGGGACTTACGGAATTGTTCGGCAGCGGAGAAAGGAATTCAAATGCTCGAAAGATTTGTGTATGAAGTTCGGGTTTCTATTCTAATCAGAAAGTACTAAATTGAAATGAGGTAAGGTTAAGAAGATTCTAATCTACTCTAAGGTGTGGGATATGGCGATCAATCTTCGCAAGCTTCAACCAGGCTCTGCTTTGCCTCGCTTCGGACAGCCTCCACAGAACCGGTGCAATCTTCAAAGGAGTAGTTCAAGATGTTCATATCACAACTTAGCATGAAAATACCATCACAACGACGCATATAAACATACAAATCATGATCGAAGTTAAGTACATGATATTCCAGTTGACCACACAAGGCACGAACACACTAGTGGTATGGATAGACGAAGTTTGTTCAAATTAAAGACCACATTCCACAATTACTATCTACTTGCATGGAATGAAAATTATACTACTTTACGCTATTATTTGAATCCGAAGGATGAAGAAACCTTGCTAGCTATTCATGACAAGACGAATTCCATCATCAATGAAAAGATCTATTATCATGAAGAGTGTTACACAACAATTTCTTACAAAGTTTTCAAAGGGAAAACTTTCCTTCTTCTTCAAATTACACTATCAATCTACTTCTAAGTTATCTCTCTATTCTATATATACTGTCTAACTCTAAGCTAATCAGAGTGCAAATGAGGGGGACTCCCCCTTTTATAGTTGGCCAAGTCCAACAGACGGCTCAGATTACAATCGGCTGGATGGCCCAGATTGTGCCACCTCATCCCTAAACAAGATTTGCCCTAAAAACCGCCACAAAGGAGAGTGGGGTAATAAATGCGCCATTAATGGCCACCATCCTTCTAGAAGATTCCCTTTTGTAGACGCGTTCACACTGTTATTGATCTTCTCGCTCAGCCAATTCTGTTGATCGCTTGGAGGAGGGTAAAAGAGCTTTTAAGATTGCCACCTCGGATAATAGAATTTGATAGAATCTGGAGTTCAACTGCTCTTGATCTTCCTCTTGACGTTGTTCTTCAACTTTGCTCGAGCCTCCACTCCATGCTCCATCTTGAGTTTTGAAAACGCTTCAACACTTAGCCATTTTCTTGCAGCTTTTTTTTCTTCGCGATTTATCATCTTGAACTACTTGCTTCAAATCATCACCGCCTGGTCTCGACGTTCCTCCTGTAAAACAAGCAAGGAGAAGAGCATTAGAACACTTCATAATATAAATTCGACTTACTTACCAAGATTTTCACACTCTAACTTCCAAGCGTTCATCGTTTTCACTAGCCAGCTTCACGTTCAAACCCTTCATGCCTTAGCCAATTTTCATCATCCTTTGGACAATATCAACTTCAACTGCATCCTCAAGAAATTCATTTCACCCGCTGGAGCTCCGACAACTTCAAGAAAACTATCTTCATGAAGGATTTAAGCAAATTCACCTAGGCAGTTCCTTTCAAATTCATTGTCTGGAGAATTTCACCTTGAAAACCCGTTTTCTTCACATTTGCCTTAGAAAATTTTCAAACTTCCCTTAGGAAATTCATCAACCTGGCGCCCATCAAAAATCTCCACCCTGAAGGCCGAAGCGAAGCATGGAAGACCTTAAAATCAACTCCTCATCGATAATCTTCGATACCCAGAAGAAAATTTTCTCCAGAACGCGTGGAATCCATGGGTACCCAACGAACGGGTTCTTTTAATTTTTGAATTTTTCGAACCTTAGAAAAAATGATTTTCATCAAATTTAATCCATTTCTTTATCTGTGAACATTTCTTTTCGCTCTGACTTGAAAATATTTTTGTTGACCCTGTGCAGCCGGCATTTTCTGACTTCTTCTCACCCATTTTTACCCATGCCATATCACATTTTAACATTCCTTCAAGTTGGGCGTATTTTCCTAAGGTGATATTACATTTAAATGTTAATACTTAGGAAAAATATTTCATCACTCTGCATGGGCGCATATTCCTTTTTCAACATCTTTGGGCGCATTTAGATAGGTCAACGTTCAATTTAAAACACTTAGGCAAAATTCTTAAATTTTTAAAGAGGGGCGCATTAGAGGGGTCAAGCTTCCATCTTGGGGCGCATTTAATGCCATGAGCTTTTACCTTTTGCCATGGGCGCATATTGCACATCCAACTTCAAGGCGCATTTGGGAGGGTCTCTGTCCAATTTCTAACACTTAGAATTTTCTTCAACACTTGGCCTTCTTAGCTCCTGGACGCATATATCACAGTCAACCTTCATTTTTGGCCTTAGGCACATTTGACTCAAGCAACATTCATTTATGCCTTAGTGAAATTTTCAGTCCCTCTTCTCTCTGGGCGCAAACAAGACCTTAGTCATTCACTTTTGATCCTTAGGCGCAAATTACAGGTGGAGGTTTTAATTTAGTGATTTGAAGATTTTCCCAACTTACTTTCTTCTCAAGGGCGCATTTGCCTGTTGCCACTTCGAATCTTGACTTGGGGCGCATTTGGGACCTCCAACTTCCAATTTAGGCTTTGGGCGCAAATGGTACTAAACACTTAGAATATTTCTCAAACCTCTTCACCAAGGGGCGCATTTACCACACTGAGCTTTCACTTTTCAACACTGGGCGCATTTACCACACTGAGCTTCCATTTTTCAACACTGGGCGCATTTACCACACTGAGCTTCCATTTTCAACATTGGGCATATTTAGAGGTAGGGACTCCAAATTTAAAATATCTAGAGACTCTTCAAGCTCA
The DNA here is from genome assembly GCA_007258455.2 of Sequoia sempervirens. NCBI lineage: Eukaryota > Viridiplantae > Streptophyta > Pinopsida > Cupressales > Cupressaceae > Sequoia > Sequoia sempervirens. The sequence continues at coordinate 40,258 of VDFB02373816.1, forward strand.
AAGGCGCATTTCACCCTATAAGCTTTCACTCTTCAATACTTAGAATATTTTCTAGACTCATCTTCTTCCATGGGCGCAAATGACCCCTTTTAGTTTCATTTTTCAACACTTAGAACATTTTTATTCTCCACACTTAAATTCAAGGGCGCATTTCATGGGTGATACTTTCACTTTTTGCCACTCAGAAGCCTTTTCATCTCCTCTCCTGAGCTGGGCGCATTTGGAGGGTCCTACATCAAGTTTTGTATACTTAGAAAAATTTTCAATGCCACTTTCCCTCCAAGGGCGCATTTGGCATGCTGGGCTTCCAATTTTTGTCAATACTTGGAGAATTTTCAATTACCCTTCTTCCTAAGGCGCATTTTAGCATGTCTACTTCCATTTTGGGTGCCTTAGAAAATTTTTGGTGCTTCCTCTTCTTCAAGGCGCATATGGGGGCTTGAGCTTCCAATTTATGAGACTTAGGCAAATTTCAAGGCTCCAAGCTCAAGGGCGCAAAAGAGACCCTCTACGTCAAGTTTGTGTACTTAGAAAATTTCCTCCAGAGCTGGGCGCATTTCACCCCTTGTGCTTCAAGTTTCAAGCACTTAGAAAAGTTTCCTATCACCTCCTTCCTCAAGGGCGCATTTGGAGGGTCAAGCTTCAAGTTTTTGTGCCCTAGTGAATTTTCATCCCTGTCAACCTCCCTCAAGCTTCTTATAGCAAGTTTTTGGTGCCGGATTTGAAAATTTATCAACTTCAGTGAATTTTATGCCATTTGTCGAATTTAGAGTGACTTGATCGTGCTTGCCCTAATTTGCTATTTTTAGAAAGTTCTTCAAATTTTGTGCTTTGAATTGACTTCTGACTCCAGAAAACCCGATTTTCACTTGCTCTGAATTTTGACTGACTTGGTGCTGTCGATGCCCGATGCCTGTTTGTACTCACTATTTTTAGCAACCTGCTAAAAATAGAAACTGTTCAGAAAGTCTTCAAATTTTGCGTGTTGAATGCCCGAAACATGGTGATTGCGACTGGACGTTGTTCTTGCCTGGATGTCGGGTTCTGCCCTCGATTTTAGGAAACCCTAATTGACCTGCTAAAAATAGCAACCATCTGATTCTTCATTCCCTGCAACTCTGTTTGTTTTGAAATTCGCGCCACGGATTACTTATCACATGCTTGACTCGTACCCGTCGAGATCAGGTGTCAACCTGCCAATTATAGCCGTTTCTGAGGTGACTTACTATTTATAGTAAGTGCCTATTTCTGAGACTTCCTTAGCTCCGTTTGTCTTGAAATTTGGACAGTGTGCTCTTCGTTGGTGAACTTGCCTGTGTATGCTGACGCCGAGATCAACTTTCTATTTATAGCCTGCATCGGGAACACTTACTAAAAATAGCAAGTTCTCCGATTGCCTTCAAATTTTACCAGCAGCTTCTCGGAAGGATGTCAATCATGATGGATACCTCAGTTTTGCACATTTTGACCTCTGACTCCTCATTTTTAGTGCTGAAGCTCGAAACCCTAATTTTGTGCATGTTGCTCAGATGAGCTCCGTTTGACCTCGTTTCAGTTGTATGATGATCAGCTTGCATTTCTGAGGTGTTGAGTAGCTGCCCAAATGATACCTGCTAAAAATAGAAAACGGCCGAAAAAGTGACTGACCGGCTGCCGGATGATCTTGCATGTCATATTGCCCGAAAAATCTCGGAAAACCTAGAAAAACCCAGAAAAATATCCAACATGCACGCACTGGCTAAAAATAGTAAGTTTCCGAAAAGTGGTCAGCTCCATTTGCATGTTACATTGTTGCGAAGCTCTTGGAAAACCCAGAAAGAAAATGCCAACATGCGCTAAAAACGTCTGCATGCAAACCCTAATATTGGCCTCCGAAGGCCGAATGTTGAAAGTCATCATCATACTTTGCATGTCACATCGCCGTGAAGGTCTCGAAAAACCCAGAAGGAATCTTCGGACATGCATCAGAAAATGTAACATTAAGACCTTGAAATCAGCTCTGGAAGCTGTACTGCTAAAAATAGCAGGTTGTTTGTTTTTTGCTCAAAATTAGTCAAAAAGTGAACTTGAAGTGTTCGAAGTGCAATGAAGTTATCCGAACGTGAAAATCTTAAGAAAATCAACCCTAAACTGACACTTACTAAAAATAGAAAGATGGCAGAATTCAGTGAAAATTTAGGGGATGCCTGCTGAAAACATGGTAATAACTCTGCTAGGCTCAAAAGCTGACAAACCAACTCAATTTGATCTCAATATGACCAAAAAACGTGAAACCCTAATTTCAGACTTGGTCGAATCTTACGTTCAAGCTTGCTGAGGGGAACATCCCCCGGAAAGACAAACGGTAGAAAGAGACAAACCAAGCAGTAGAAAGCAAAGGCCAAAGTGGGGGTCCCCGTTGCCAATGGAAGTGATGTGTGAAAAAGGTCACCATGACGTAGATCAATGAATTCGGCCTCGAGCCTAATTTTCACCCTTTCTGAATTTATTGACTTGTCGCATACCGATTGCGATACTGTTGCACACTGTTGCAAATGCTTATTAAAGTGACTTACTATTTATAGTAAGTTATAAGTTCTGAGACTTCCTTAGCTCCGTTTGGTTGAAATTTCGGATGTGTGCTCTCGTTGGTAATTTTCTATCTGCGGTGGCGGCTTCGAGTTGACTTTCTAACATAGCCGTGCTAAGAATGCTGCTACTAAAAATAGCAGAAGTTCTCGGTCTGCCTTCAGAATTTTGCCGTGACTCCTTGAAGTCACCACGGCCAGGATATGATTTTTGAATTTTGTTATCTGATTCTCATTTTAATACACGAAACCCTAAACTGCATGTACCTCGGATGAGCTGGATTCGACCTCGTTCCAGTTGCATGATGATCGGTTCTGCGATTCTGAAGTCTTGCGGCGATTGCCTAAATGAATTTTACTAAAATAGAAAGCGGTGAAAAAGTGGCCAGTCCAGGCAGTGATTCGCATGTCACGTGCGAAAATTGAGAAAAACCTAGAAAACCAGAAATCTGTATACAGCCTTGGCTAAAAATGATAAGTTCACGAAAGAGTGATGGTTTAAACATGTTTTCCTTTATTCTAACCCAGAAGAAAACCAGAAGAATGTGCGACATCATGAAAAAGTGCATATTACAAACCCTAAAATCAGCCTCCGAAGGTTGAATGCTGAAAGTTGTCATCTTGCTTTGCATGTCATATCACTGCGAAGGTCTCAAAAAACCCAGAAAGAATCTCCGGACATGCATCAAAAAATGTAACATGTAGACCCTAAAATCTGCTCTGGAAGCTGGACTACTAAAAATAGCAAGTCATCTATTTTTGCTCAAATTTTGTCAGAAATGAACTTGAAGTGTTCAGAATGCAATGAAGTTGTCTGAATGCGAAAATCCTGAGAAGATCAACCCTAAACTGACACTTACTAAAAATAGAAAGTTGGCAAAACTCAGTGAAAATTTAGGGGTTAGTTGCTGAAAGCGTTGTAATAGCAATGCTAGGCCTGAAAGTTGATCAACCAACTCAATTTGACCCCAAAGTGACCTAAAAATGTGAAACCCTAATATCAGTACTTAGCCAAATTTTACGTTCAAGCTTGCAGGCGGGAGCGTCCCCCGGAAAGCAGATAGCAGAAAAGAAGCAGAACGAGAGAGGAAGAGAAAAAACCATAGCCAAAAGACCAGAATGGAGCAAAAATTTAGGGGTCCCCATTTTGAATGGGGCGATGTGTGAAAAGGTCACAACAGAGAGGAGGGCATATGGTCAAAGGATCTTATGCATGCTGAGCTGAAAGTAATACAATGCTGAAAGCACTCAACGCCAAGACTGTGCTTCCAAACCCAAAGTGGGCAAGGAGTTACCATATGGCGGAGGAACTGAAAGAGATGATGCAATACTGAAAGATAAACTCAACACCAAGCATGTACACTCCAAACCCAACGTGGGTAAGGCGCTACCATTTGGCAGAGATTCTATTGTAAACGATGCAATGCTAAAAGTAACTCAAACACCAAGGATGTGCACTCAAACCCGAAATGGATGAGGTGCTAACATATGGTGCTAAGGATCCAATCCAATACAATGAAGACTGTGCAGTGGCTAGTCTCTTCCACTAAGAGTGGGAAATTACAAAAAGCTTAGCAAGTAAATAAGATAGCTGATAGTACTACTATTCAGCTTTACAATGATATGGAAATGCCTGCCAAGATCACTGAGTTAGGAGTATATCAGTGCTGCAAAAATGTATATTGTCTCTCCAATGCTCAACCAAACCCCAAAACTCAAACCCAACTCCTAAATCCAACTCTATCAATTTGATATGACTGAACAATGACTGAAAATGCATAACCAGCAACACTGTAACTCACTCAAATGCTCATAACTCTCTCTAGACTTGTCCAAATGACATGAAATCTGATGCAAATGAACACTATGAAGATGGCGACCAGATTCTAATCAAAAAATGACTCTAAAAACTTGTAATTTTATTTTCTAAACATTTGCCAGGCAAAATAGAATGGTGCGGCCTCAAGAGGGGCGATTTTCACTAATAAAATCAGAATCTTCATCAAAAAATCTGAAAATTGGCACAAATGGTTGCTCCTAGCAAAGAAAAAAATTGCTGAAATGCCCAGAACAATTTTGTTTTTATTTCATGAAATATGAGCAAAAACTACAATCAGCTATGCTAAACCAGCAACTCCAAAATGTAACTGAAATGCAAGAACTCCACTACAATATGCAAGAAACTCAACTACAATGTGCAATAAACTCAACTACAACTAATATCTCAACTAGTTGCTATCTTTCAAGCAAGAAGTCGAACCCAAGCTAGAAGGTATGCATTCCTCGAAGCAATCTCTCGCCATTCCGGCAACATAACATTGTAAATTTCATGGATGCCCAAATGAAGAACGAAGGCCTCTTTTTATAACTTGTGAAGACATCTCTAGCACCTTCTAGAATGTGGCACCCAAACACAAGAAGACAAAATCTTCAAATTTCAAGTTGACTCACCCTTCTCCAAAGTTGGCATCCCATTTTCCAAGGATGAAATATTTTGATTTTAATAAAATATCTCCTCACAAGAAGTTGCGTCATTTTCCTCAAGTGCAATTTCCAATCTTAAAAATATTAAAATAACCTCTTGATGAGGCATCCACCCTTGAGTCCCCCTTTTTAGAACAACATTAAGTTATATTACTAGGCCAAGGCGTCATAATATTAAAATGTAACTTTAGCCACTTAAATAATTAAATATTCATCACAATTTCACCACAAAGCCCAAAATCCAAATTACTCCACTGAACTGCCGAAAGAGGAAAGTCTGTTGAACTGATGCCAACTGGACCACTACCAAGAATAGAATTTACTAAAAATAGTAAATTTAGAAAGTTGCTCGGATCAAAGTACATGTGATACCATTGCGAAGCTCTCTAAAAACTCAAAAAGAATCCGCAATCCAAAATCCCAAACTCCAAGATGTAGCTGTCATAACTTACTAAAAATAGTAAGTCCGGAAAGGTTGCCCGACGCAGTTGCATGTCATACCACTACAAAGCTCTTTGAAAACCTAGAAGGAATCTAGAATCCACACAACTGAACTCCAACATGCAAACCCCAAAATCTTCAGAAGAAACCATCAAGTAGCCGAAAACCCTAATTCTGCCTCTGACTAGCCTACAGCACACCGGGGATAGGCTATCAATCACTGGAAAGCGTAGTGCTAAAAATGGGGACATACAACGAGCAATACGAGTTCTTGGTCATGCCTTTCGGTCTAACGATTGCACCTGCTACATTTCAGTCCTAAAAGAACCACATTTTCAACAAGCAGTTGCATAAGTATCTATTGTTCTTTGATGATTTGCTCAATTATAGCAAGACTTGGGATGACCACTTGAGGCAATTAGATGAGGTATTGACTATTATGGAGGAGCACTCGTTGTATGCTAAGGCCTCGAAGTGTGAATTTGGCCTTAAGGAGATTTTATACTTGGGGCATGTGATCAGTGCACAAGGGGTAGAGGTTCACCAGGAGAAGATTCAGGAAATACTTGATTGGCCAGCACGTAGGACACTTACAAAGCTGTGTGGATTCTTTGTGTTGTGCAACTATTACAAGCGCTTTGTTAGAGGGTTTTCTCAATTGGGAGCACCTTTGATAGATCTTACTAAGAAGGGTGCATTCAGTTGGTCAAATGAGGCACAACAAGCTTTTGACAAGCTCAAGGAGGTGATGAGTAGTTGCCCAGTTTTGGCACTTTCAGACTTCACCCAACCATTTGTTCTTGAGTGTGATGCTTTGGGTGAAGGTATAGGAGCAGTTTTAATGCACAACAGGCACCCTATTTCTTTTGAGAGCCGCAAGTTGTTGGCATAACAACTAGCACCTCTGGAGTAAGAGTTGGTACGGACAGCTATGCACACTACGCAATGAGTGCTCTTCAAATTAGGAGGGGAAGCTCCCTCGTTGTGCTTGACAAAAGTACTTGCAAAGGAAAATAAACTAAACTATATCCTATCTTTTTGCTTCAGTTGTAGAGGTACAAGGCTTTCTCGAAAACTATATACGTTGCAACTGAGTATTTTCTGGTTTCGCAGATTCACTAACTACAACTAGGCTTAATTACTTAAATTCTATCCAGTTTCCTCAAGAAAACAGAGCATGAGGAAACGGAGCAAGGTTTGACTATCTAACGATAAACAAGTATAGATTCTCAACTTGAAGGCAAGGTGGCACATCTATTAGCTCAATCTAAACAAGTTTATTATTCACAGAACATCAAACGATAAACAAGAACAGATTCTCAACTTGAAGGCAAGGTGGCACATCTATCAGCTCAATCTGTACAAGTTTATTGAACACAAAATAGATTTGATCTAACTATGGAAAGAATTCACCATCACAATTGCATGAAACCCTATGTGGCATAACAATTCATTATAACAGCAAAAGCGCATGAATAGATACAAAAAGAGCAATATTGAAGGCAAGGTAGGCACAACATATATTTCTCTCTAGTGCAAAAGTTATGTACAAATGAGCAAAAGCTCTTATTTATAGACATCGAAAGGTGTAGGGAACCCTAAAATCACCTTGAGTCAACTACAGTCTTGCAATGCATGCAAGATTTATTGCTAAACCCTAATAGAGTAAACTATATAGTTAACTAGAAAGCTACCATCAGTTAACCGGTACATCTAACCTAAATGGACAATGTGCAAGCATGC